>JALQSN010000240.1:0-75080 GCA_023690525.1 Holotrichia oblita
TTAAAATTTGAAAGCATTATTATACTAATTTTCACAATAATTTTCAGAGGGAAATTGCGCATATTCAGATAATTTAAGTTATTATTATAAATAGCAGGAGGGTTTGGCATGAAAGATTTATAATGTTAAATAATTTGGATATTTCCAAAGCAATGACAATTAAATTAGATGCCCATCTGCCGGAAATGCCGGCTTTTGAACCAGGCATTCGCCGGGCTCCAGACAGGGGATTTAGACTTACCAAAGCGCAGAGCGAAGTGGCTTTAAAAAACGCCCTGCGTTATGTGCCGGAAGAATTGCATGAAACCTGGCGCCTGAGTTTATGTCCGAATTAAAAACTTATGGCAGGATATATGCTTATCGTTACCGCCCAGCGGAGAGAATTTATGGCCGTCCTATAAATGAATATCAAGGTAAATGTCTGGAAGGTAAAGCCTTTCAGGTTATGATTGACAATAACCTGGATTTTGAGGTGGCTCTTTATCCTTACGAGCTTGTCACTTATGGCGAAACAGGCTCGGTGTGTCAGAACTGGCTGCAGTATCAACTGATTAAAAAATATCTCATGGAATTAACTCATGACCAAACCTTAGTTGTTTCTTCCGGTCATCCCCTGGGTTTGTTTCCCTTCCAAACCTGACGCTCCGAGGGTTATCATCACCAACGCTCTGATGATAGGCATGTTTGACAACCCGGAAGACTGGGAAATTGCCGAACAGATGGGAGTGGCCAATTACGGGCAGATGACTGCCGGGGTTGGATGTATATTGGGCCTCAGGGCATTGTCCATGGAACGTTTAATACTCTCTTAACGGCTGGACGCAAAGTTTTGGGCATACCTCAGGATAAAGATTTGAGAGGATATCTTTTTGTATCTTTCCGGCCTGGGCGGCATGAGCGGGGCACAGCCCAAAGCCGTTGAAATTTCCGGCGGAGTAGGTATTATTGCCGAAGTTGATTATTCCAGGATTGAAACCAGGCATAGTCAGGGATGGGTTGGCAGAGCGTCCGGCGACCTGGCGGAAGTTTTTCAATGGGCTAAAGAAGCCCAGGAAAAGAAAGAACCTCTTTCTATCGCTTATCATGGCAATATTGTCGACCTTTTGGAATATGCCGTTAATAATAATATAAAAATTGATTTCTTTCCGACCAAACTTCCTGTCATGCCGTTTACGAGGGTGGCTATTGTCCCCAGGGGCTTACTTTTGAAGAAAGAACAAAGATGCTGGCTAATGACCGTCCTAAATTCAAGGAATTGGTGGATAAAACACTTATCAGGCATTTTGAGCTTATTAAAATTTTAGTGTCGCGTGGAGTTTACTTTTTGATTACGGCAACGCCTTTATGAAATCAGTTTATGATGCCGGAGCCAAAGAGATTTCTAAAAACGGTTATGATGAAAAAGACGGTTTTATTTTTCCCCTCCTATGTGGAAGACGTTATGGGGCCAGAGCTTTTCGATTATGGCTATGGGCCGTTCAGGTGGGTATGTTTGAGCGGCGACACCGAAGATTTAAGGAAAACAGATAAGGCTGCTATGGAAATTATTGACCCTAACCGCAGAGCTCAAGACCGGGATAATTATATCTGGATTCGCGACGCCGAAAAAACAGCCCTGGTGGTTGGAACCAAAGCGCGCATTCTTTACCAGGACGCCGAAGGCCGGGTCAATATTGCCCTGAAATTCAATGAAATGGTCAGGAACGGCGAAATTGGGCCGGTAATGCTGGGGCGCGACCACCACGATGTAAGCGGAACTGATTCTCCTTTCAGGGAAACCGCCAATATTAAAGACGGCAGCAATGTTATGGCCGAAATGGCTACCCATTGCTTTGCCGGAAATGCCGCCAGGGGTATGAGTTTAATTGCCCTGCATAACGGCGGCGGGGTAGGTATTGGAAAATCTATTAACGGCGGCTTTGGGATGGTTCTGGATGGCAGCCAGCGGGTTGACCAAATTATAAAGTCCTCCCTGCTTTGGGACGTAATGGGAGGCGTTGCCCGCCGCTCTTGGGCCAGAAATCCCAATTCTATTGAAACCTGCGTTGAGTTTAATAAAAATTACTTCGGTAAAGGACATATTACTTTGCCATATATCCCTTCTGAACAGCTCGTCAAAAATGTTGTTGAAAAGGCGTTTTCGTAAAAGCTGAGGGGAAGAAAACTTTAAAAAAAAGCAAACTCCTTCTTTCAAAAATTTTTAAGTTGTAAAAAAATTAAACCGAGAGTTTTTACTTGAACACAAACTGCATTATTGTCTATAATTTTGAATTAGGTAATTCCCCAAACTACAAAAATTTTTTGAAAAGGGAGTTTGAGGGAAAAACTTTTTTATAAAAAAGTTTTTCCCTCAAGAACTATTTCTGGGAAAAGGAGCTAAAACATGGCGGAACTGGTGATTAAGAATATAGGGCATTTAGCGACTCCGGTGGGAAAATCCGCTAAGGGTGGTCGGGAGCAAGGAGAGATTTTGAAAATTAAGGACGCTTGTGTGGCGGTGGACGGCGGCAAGATTATTTTTGTGGGGCCGGACGGACAAGCGGAAAATTATATTGATAAAACCACTAAAGTAGTTGACGCCGCCGGGGCCTTGGTAACGCCGGGATTAGTTGACGCGCATACGCATTTGGTTTTTGGCGGCTGGCGGCAAAAAGAACTGGCTTTAAAACTTAAAGGCTACAGCTACCTGGACATTTTAAAAAGCCGGGGGTGGCATTCTAAATACAGTTGCCAGCACTCGTCAAGCCACTCTTGATAATCTTATAGACGGTGGGCGCAAATCTCTGGATATTATGCTACGGTATGGGACAACCAGTTGTGAAGCAAAAAGCGGTTATGGCTTGAATTTGGTGGACGAGATTAAACAATTACAGGCTATCAAGGCGCTTAAAGAAGAACATGTTGTGGATATAGCGGTTACTTTTATGGGCGCTCATGCTATCCCTGCCGAATACAAAGAAAATCGCGCGGAATATATTAGGATTCTTTGTGAGGAAATGATTCCGGCGGTGGCTGAAGAAAATTTGGCTGAGTTTTGCGATGTGTTTTGCGAAGAAGGCGTTTTTTCAATTTCAGAATCGGAAATGATTTTAAATCAGGCTAAAAAATATAATATGCTGCCCAAACTTCATGCCGATGAAATTGTTTCTTTAGGCGGGGCTAAACTTGCCGCCAGTATCGGGGCCATTTCGGCCGACCATTTAATAAAGGCTTCTGACGAGGGCTTGGAGGCGCTCGCCAAGAGTAAAACGGTGGCTACCCTTTTACCGGGGACTTCTTTTTACTTTAATGAGGATTTTGCCAGAGCCGGAAAGATGGTGGAACTGGGGATTCCTGTAGCTGTGGCCACCGACTTTAACCCCGGCTCTTGCCCAAACCGGAACTTGCAGTTTCCGATGAATTTAGCCTGCCTGAAATACCGCCTTTTGCCTGCGGAAGTTCTTACCGCAGTAACTCTAAATGGGGCTGCCGCAATCGGCAAAGCGGAAACCGTAGGCACTTTGGAACCAGGCAAAAAGGCCGACATTTTAATTTGGGATGCGCCTGATTTGGATTATATTTTTTACCATTACGGAATTAATCAGGTTGGTACGGTAATTAAAAAAGGGAAAGTAGTTTTTAATTAAATTTTGGGAGGTCAATATGCTTTTTGAAAAAACAGTAAAAGATTTTTTAACTGAACTTGGTTCTAACTCCCCGGCTCCGGGAGGCGGCAGCGTGGCAGCTTTAGCCGGAGCGTTGGGAGCGAATTTGACCGCGATGGTCTGTCGTCTTACCGTTGGCAATGAAAAATATAAAGATGTTGAAGCGGAAATAAAGGATATACTTATTTTAGCCGAAAAAACCGGCGGTAACTTAACAAAGTATATTGATGAGGACACAGAGGCATTTAACGTGGTGATGGACTGTTTTAAAATGCCTAAAGCCACCGCCGAAGAGAAAGAAAAAAGAAGCGCCGCCATTCAACAGGCGTAAAAAGCTTCGGCTTTACCCCTGAATTTAGCCAAAAGCTGTGTTGAGGTAATGGGATTGGCGGTTAAAGTTTTGGAATTAGGAAATAAAACTGCGGCCAGCGATGCGGCTGTTTCAGGGCTTTCGGCATATGCCGGGGTTTATGGGGCGGTTTACAACGTAAAAATTAACCTGGGTTCAATAAAGGACGAGGACTTCAAAAAGGAAATGAAAACCGAGTCGGCTACAATAAAAGAAACAGCCGACCAACTATACCAAACCTTATTATCAAAAGCCGATAGCGCAATTTAGTAGGTAACTGATTATCTATGTGAAACGCTCTAGGGGGTGGAGCGGCTTAAAATTTAATCCGAACTTGTCCACAACCCTAGTCAAATAGATAACCAATTGGCAGGAATTTCATTAAAAGAAAGAGAAATAAGAAATAAGATAATGCAAGAACCATTCTTAAAAAGAAAGGAACTTGCATTGTAGGGTTAATTGTTATTTTGAGGCGAATCGTTCATAGGCGGTTTTGTGATATGGAGTTGCTACACTGGTTTGCTGTCCAAGCTCCACCATTCTCCCGATGATATGGTCAAGCTCGGTTTCATTTGCCGGTTTGCCGCTGCTCAAATCGCGGTAGAGGGAGGTCATATTATCTGGCGGCATATCTGAAAAATCCTTTACAAATCGGTCGGCTAGAATTTGGTGGCGTAAACTTGGCAGCCGCTACCGCAATCAACTCACCAATTACTGCCCGCAGCACCTTTTCTGATTTGAGTCTTCACGGACTTTTCCTGCCGGTCCGTCATAGTAACAAAACACCGCGCTATTGCTGCACATCATGGCATACTTAATCCAACTGTCCACTAAAATATTGTCTGATAATTTATTTTTGATGCCTGCCTTGTTGAGGATGGCTGAGATTTCATCCAACTGAGATGGCCTGCTTCTGTCCTTCATGCCGAAGACAATACTGCACAATCCGGCGCTGTGTATGATGTGCCCTGGTTTCTCCAAACGGCTGAAAACGCGAATGGTACCATCGGCCAGGATGCAGGGAGGCAATAGAGGCTCCATGATGTCGGATACGATAATTCCATTTAGCAAAGGAATTACCACCGTTTTGGATTCCACCATTGGGGCAATGGCCTCACAGGCTGTTTTTAGGCTATATCCTTTGCAGGAGAGAAAAATGGCGTCCATGCTGCCGAGTTCTGTTGCTTTGTCTGAAGCGAGTTTGGGATGAGCCACAAAATCACCCAGCGAAACAGATTGTACTTTCAGTCCATTCTGGCGGATGGCATTTAGGTTTTTCCCGAACATAGAAATAGGTATCAGTATGTACTTTTGCCAGTGCGCCGCCTATAATTCCGCCAACGCCACCGATTCCAAATACTGCGATTTTCATGCATGCACCTTGACTAAATGATATTTTTATCATATCATTTGGAAATATTTGATGCAAGTATTAGGTACAACCTTTCTGGGTAAAAAAAAGGAGTGTAAATAAAAATTTAAAAAAATTTAATGAAGGGTGGTATATTTATGGAAAAATCAAATAACAATCTTGGTCTGTTAAAACTGATACTCTCTAGCGTTATCGGTTTTTTTGTATTTTTTGTTTCATTTACGTTTAATGGAGCAAATTCAATTTTTATCGACCATGTAGCCAATATCATCAGAAAAGGTTTAGGCCCTGCCGTTCCTTATGTTTGCGTGGTCTTGATGTTTGCCGGCGCAATACACCCTTTTGTAAAAAAAGAATGGAATAAAAACCTGACGACAATTATTTTTACCACTTTTAAAATAATAGGCGCCTTTGTCGGAGTTATGTATATTCTGCACTTAGGGCCGGAGGCTTTGTTTAAGCCTGGAATGCTGCCGTTTTTATTCGAGAAATTGGTCATAAGCCTGTCTTTCATCATTCCTATCGGAGCGGCGTTGATTATATTTTTGACAGATTATGGCCTTATGGAATTTATTGGCGTGTTTGCCAGGCCTCTAATGCGCCCGGTTTATAGAAGTCCAGGCAGGTCGGCGGTTGATGCTGTGGCCTCATTTGTGGGCAGTTACTCTATCGGTCTTTTGATTACCGGGCAGCAGTATAAACTGGGGCGGTACACCAAAAAAGAAGCGGCCATTATCGCCACCGGCTTTTCCACCGTATCTGCTACTTTTTGTGTCGTCGTCGCTAAAACTTTGGGCCTTATGGAAATTTGGAATACTTTCTTTTGGTTAACTTTAATAATTACATTTATTGTGACCGCCATTACAGTTCGGATATGGCCGTTAAGCTCCCAGCCTGAAGAATATATCGAAGGAGCGGAGCCGTTTGTTGAGCCTTCTATCGAAGGCGGTTTCTTGAAAACAGCCGTTGCCGAAGGTGTGAAAGCGGCTGACAAATCAGTTCCGGTTTTAAAGAACCTTTGGAATAACTTTGTAATCGGTTTGATTATAACCATGGGAATTGTTCCTTCTATAATGTCTGTAGGACTGTTAGGACTGCTTTTAGCCGAATATACGCCTGTTTTTGATGTATTAGGTTATTTATTTTATCCTATAACGGCTTTGCTCCAGTTTACCGACCCTCATCATGTGGCTAAAGCCGCTTCACTAAGTATTGCGGAAATGTTTTTACCGGCGGCCCTGGTGAAAGATGCGGATATTATTACCAGGTTTGTTATCGGCGTTACCAGTATCTCTGAAATATTATTCTTTTCAGCTTCAATTCCCTGTGTTTTGATGATGGGAATTCCTATTTCAGTAAAGAATATAGTTATTATTTGGTTTGAGCGAGTTGCCTTGACGCTAATTATTACCACTCCAGTGGCTTGGATGTTATTCGGTTAAATTAAGCGGGGAGGGTAGGTGAAAAAATGAACGGCAAAAATAATTCTTACAATAATTATAATGACGATTGCCTGAATGCCAAAAAAGGCGAATGCCTGACTTTAAAAGAAGCGCTTAGAAAAAATTTTGCCTACGAAGCTCTTTTGCCGGAGAAATCAAGCGTGACCGGCTTAGGCGCTTAACCTCGGCGCTTAATATAACCCGTTTACCTACTGTGGCCATGCTTGTCCAGGCAGACCGGGCCGAAAATAATACCCTGATTTTTAAAAACGAACAGGAAAAAATGTCTGCCGCAATGTTTAATATTTTCCAGGAAAGTCCCCCAAAGTTTGATTGGGGAGAAAACACCGACGGAAATAATATATTTATTGTTCAGGCAGACGACAGCAGAATAGTCATTCTGCTTCCTATAGATATTTTAAATGGGCGGGAAGCCTCTGTTGAGTTATCCAAAACCTTCGCCGGACAACTCAAAAAATATTTGGAAACAGAGCTTTTATCAACAGTAACTATTGCTATCGGGAACGGTTATGCCGATTTTACTTATATCCGCCAGTCGTTTAAGGAAGCTTATACGGCTCTCCAATACAAATTTTATCAAGGCAACAGTTTGATTATCCATTATAACGATTTTATTTGTTACCCCAGGGTTAGCCAGCAGATTTTTATTGAAAAGGAAAGCTTGCTTTTAGAAACCATTAGGAAAGGCGAGTGGCAGCAGACGGTAGATTTGGTTCATGCTCTTTTGGATAAAGTTCAAAAAGAGCAGTTTATTTCACCGGAAGTTTTAAAAGTAAGAATTTTAGAAATGCTGACCGTTGTTTCCAGGACTTCAATGGAACTGGGAGTGGACGTTAATCTGCTTCTGGATATAAAGGTCAGAACAGGCCGGGAAATTGAAACAATCACCTCTTTCGTCCAGCTAAAAAAATGGTTGGGAGACGTTATTAAGGAATTTTGCGCTCATCTTCAGGATGCTCAAAAAGATACTATAACCAAAGCTATATTTAAGGCTAAACAATATATTGACGAAAATTACTTTAAAAATATAACTTTGGAAGAATTAGCGCAAATAGTTTACGTTAGCCCTTTTTATTTAAGCCGTACTTTTGCGGAATTGACCGGGATAAGCTTTACCGATTACCTGAAAAAAGTGAGAATTAGAAAGGCCCAAAATCTTTTGGCCTCTACCAGGTATTCTGTAAACAAAATAGCCGACAGCGTTGGTTACAACGACCCCAATTATTTCAGCAGGGTTTTTAAGGCGTCCACAGGCAAAAGCCCTCAGCAATACCGCAAAGGAAATCATGATAAAGTAGTTCTTTGATAGTAATTGAAAGAAGGGGTATCGTAAAATGATTTCAAAAAATCGTTTTGCGATACCCACTTCTTTTATAACAATTATACTTTAAATTTAGAAACAGAGTTTAATAGACCTTCGGCCAGCCTGGCTAAAAGCTTGCTTGCAGAGGCAATCTCTTCCGTAGAAGCCGATTGTTCCTGAGTTGCCGCAGATACTGTCTGAGTTTCTTCGGCAGTTTTATAGCATTCCTGACTGATTTCATCAACTGCGTTTACCATCTGCTGGCTGCCGCCGGATATTTCCTGAATAGCGTCAGTTATTTTATGAGTTTGAATAGATATTTCTCTGACCATAACGAGTATTTCCTTGAAATGTTGTCCGGTGGCGTTGAGAAGCGCCGAACCTGAGCTAACTTCTTTTTGGCTTTCGCTCATAAATGAAACCGCATTGTTAGTCTCTCCTTGCACTTCATTTATTAAAGAAGTAATTTGCTTGGTTGCTTCTTTCGTCTCTTCGGCAAGTTTCCCAACTTCATTGGCCACAACGGCAAACCCCCGGCCTGCTTCACCGGCTCTGGCCGCTTCGATAGAGGCGTTTAACGCTAAAAGATTGGTTTGGTTGGAAATATTGGAAATGGCTTCTACAATTTGTCCGATTTCTTTGGACTTGGTTCCCAATTTGTTAATTACTCCAGACGTATCTTTAGTCTTTTGTTCAATAATATTCATTTGAGCAACTGCCCGTTCCAGCGATTGTTCGCCCTCGTTGGCCGCATTTGTCGTCTTTCCAGCCGAACTTGAGACTATAACCGCGTTTTTCTGAGACTTGACTGACTTTTTCAGATACGTTTTCAACGATTTTCTGACTTAGCTTGACTAACTCAAGTTGTTTTTTGGCCGATTGGGAAACGTCGGCAACTGAGCTTGCTACCTGGTTTGAAGACAGAGCCGAGTGTTCGGAACTGGCTGTCAATTGTTCGGAAGACGCCGACAACTGCTCAGAAGCTTCCGAAATGTTCTTAATTAAATTTTTTATATTAGCGACAGTTTTAGCGATGGCGTTTGCCAAATGCCCTAGTTCATTCTCAGCACTCAAAAACTCTTCAGGGACTTTTCTGGTAAAAATTCCGTCTCCCATAGCCGCTACGTCATTTACCGCCATAGACAAAGGAATAGCAATTGCTCTGGCGATAATCCATCCTGCAACAGCTAATAATATGGAAGTGGCAAAAATTATTGAAGCAAAAATAGTTTTTGCCTGCTCAAATTCTTTGACATTCCTCGAATAGATATCATCAGCCATTTTGGCGTTAAAATCCGCAAGCTCCATAAGGCTTTTGGTTATTTTTTCGGTTGCGGGCTGATTCTTTTGGGCAAATACGGCAAAAAGCTTCCCGGTTTTTATTCTCGGCGATAAAGTCAAAAACTTGTTTTCTGGAGGGACGGGCCTCAGCCAGTTGATTTTTGATGTCATTAATTTTTTCCAGTTCAAAAGGTGAAAGGTTATTTTCTTCAAATTTTTTGAGGTTTTCGGAAAACTTTTTACTGGTCGCGGCGATTTGCTCAATAGCTTCTTTTTTTCTGTCGGGATTTTCCGTGAGAATTATGTCGAGTACCAGGTAGTCTATGTTTCTGGCAAAAGCCCTGTTCTCATTAATCAACTTGACAGAGAGCAACCTTTCTTCATACATAGATTTTACTTCGTCGTTTCCTGACAATAAATATACATATCCTGTATATCCCACGGCCATTAGTCCCACAATGCTTACCACAATAAGTAAAATTAGATTATGAATTATTTTTAACCTTTTTAAAGCTCCTATTTTTTCCTACCTCCTTTATTTTAAACATTATATTATTTGTAATATTCCTGCAGTAATAAAAAACTCCTGCTTAATTTATAATAAATTAGCGGGAGCGAGATGAAAATTATGAATTGCCTGTAAAAATTCTCTGTCCCCATTTTTCAAGCAGTTTTTCTTTAAGATGATATCCGCCCCAGGTCGCAATAACGGTTGGTTTATATTGCCCACAGCCTTCGCATAAATCCAATTCATCATCGTATGAGAGAATAATGTCGTCATCTTTAGTGTTTGGATTAAAATTTTTTTTGTAACACTCTCGGCAAATTACCGGCATTTAATAACTTCCCCTCTTAATTTTTATCGCAAATAACTAAAAAAGCGCCTGGGCAGGAACGTAATTCCTACACACGCGCTTAAAAATAGCGACACTATACCAGCTATACCCGGTTTAATCAGGGGTACAGCAAATAAAGCCTGTCTGTCCTTAAATTTTTGAACTGCGGCATTCATAAAAACCCTAAATCCTCTTTACGAAAAAGAAGGCATGAGTTATAATTATAAATGCCATTATAGAGGACGGCCTAGCTGTTTCGTGTAGGTGTGGAGTTCTCTTAAACGTACACCTGCCCGAGTGTGTGAGTAGCGCTAACTGCTCACGCACCCTGTAATGGCACTTTATTTAGTTATTTGTAATTTCCATTTTAACTTATAACGACATTTATTTCAAGAAATATTTTCAAAATGTAAAGGGGATGCCCTCGTGATTTAAAGTAGAGCACCCTCGAAAACCCTCCTTGTCATTCTGAGGGCTTTGCCCGAAGAATCTGGGACATACTCTTTTTTGCCGGAGGTGAGATTCTTCGCTATCGCTCAGGAATAAGAGTGATAATAGTGGAACGGTTTTTGAGTTTTCTGCGGTGCTCAAAATAATTAAAAGAGGTGACATCTGATGAAAAAGTTTGTTGTTTTACTTAGTGTCGTGTTTTTTGTTTGTATAATTAGCGGAATATTTTATAATTTTTACTCGGCAAGCCCATCTCAAAATATAGAAGATACAAATCTGGAGAAAAACGTTTCGCTAAAAGAAGGCATTTATAAAGTAGAATATGATAAACCGGATTTTAGAGGGTGGAAGGCTTTTTTTGTTCTAAAAATAAATGCCCAGGGAAAAATGGAGGAAATCACCTATAATTATATTAATAATTCCGGTCTTTTGAAGACTCAGGATGCGGTATATAACAAAAACATGAAAGCCAAGACCGGTATAGGGCCTAGTGACTATTGCCCAAGGCTGGCTAAAAATTTATTGGTATATCAAAATCCTGACGAGGTGGATAGCATTACCGGGGCTACTCATTCCGCGCACACTTTTAAAGAATTTGCCCAGGCAGCTTATAAAAACGCCCAATCAGGAAATGCCGCTCCTGTTTATGTAACTCAGCCTGAGCCAGTCGACCCTAACGCCGGGGTGATAAAACGATGAATTTATCATTGACACATCTTAAAGTGCGCTCCAAATTATTATTGAGTTTCTGTTTGGTGGCGGTCATGTCGCTATTAGTGGCGATAGTCGGCATAGTTAATATCAACCAATTGCAGCAGATGGACGATGAACTTTATCATCTCCAGACTGTTCCTTTGTCAGAACTGCGGATTATTAATGGTTGTTTTGAACAAAACAGGGCTTATATGCGGGATATAATTTTGGAAAATGACCCGGTAAAAGTTAAATCTTACATAACCGCGATAGATGAAAATAGTAAAAAAATTGACCAAGCGCTTAGTGAATTTTCCAAAAGCCTTTTGACTGCTTCAGAAAAAAAAGAGTTTGAATATTTTTCTAATGTTTTGGAGAATTTCGGCTACCACCGGGACCAGATTATATTTCTTTGTGAAAATGGTAATAAACAATTTGCTCAAACAGTAATGCTCAAAGACGGGCCAAAACTATCGGTGAATTTTAACAAGGCCATTGACCATTTATCTGACATGAAGGAAAATACAGGTAAAGATACGGCGTCTAATAATGAAAGACGAGCGCAGGCATCCATTAAAATTATGGGATTATTACTAATTGGGGCTTGCCTTTTAGCCATAGGACTGGGAATTGCTATCTCCCGAATGATTGGCAATCCTTTAACGGCAATAGCGGCAGAAGTTGGTGAACTTTCCCAGGGAAACCTTAATTGCAAAATTGCTCCTGAGTATATCAATAGCGATGATGAATTAGGCCAACTGGGGACACAGTTTAATGAAATGGCGGACAATCTTAAAAATATTATTGGCCAGGTTAGAGCTGCCTCAGGACAGGTCGCTACTTCGGCAGAGGGACTTAATTCAAGTACTTCCCAGTCTGCCCAGGTATCTGAGCAAATAGCCGGAAATATTTCCGATATAGCGACAGGCGCTGAAAATCAATTGTTAACTTTGACCGATACTGTAGCCATGGTTGAGAAAATGACTGAAGAGATACATCAGATTACTGATAATACTAACACCGCTACAATAACTGCCGAAAAAGCATCTGTATCGGCTAAATATGGCGGAGAAGCTATAGAACAAGTTATTAATAAAATGAATGATATTAGAACTAGTGTAAATAATTCTACCGCAGTTGTTACCGAATTAGGTAACAGGTCAAAAGAAATTGGTCAAATCGTATCTACCATTTCGGGTATAGCAAGTCAAACAAACCTATTAGCTTTAAACGCGGCCATCGAAGCGGCCAGAGCTGGTGAACAAGGGCGGGGATTTGCCGTTGTTGCCGAAGAAGTACGAAAATTAGCCGAACAATGTCAAAACGCCGCCAAACAAATCGCAGAATTGATAGCTTCTATTCAACGTGATACTTCTGAGGCTGTTACTGTGATGAATCACGGCTCCCAGGAAGTTAACCTTGGGGCGGAAGTAGTTAATAATGCTGGTGACAGTTTTAAAGAAGTGGCCTCATTTGTGCTGGAAATGTCCGGGCAAATAACTAAAATCTCAACAGCAGTCGACCAAATTGCCAATTGTAACCATCAAATTGTTAAATCTGTACATGAGGCCGAAGCAATCAGCCAAAATACCTCGTCTATCACCCAGAACGTTTCAGCGGCTACCCAGGAACAGTCGGCAACTATGGAAGAGATGTCAACGTCAAGTGTGGGCTTGGATAAACTGGCGGAACATCTGCAACAATTGGTAAAACAATTTAAGGTGTAGTTAACTTAGTTATACCGCTTTAGGTATAGTGTCTATATGTTCGCTTTTTATGGGGTTTTTATAAAAAAAGGGGAGTCGCCAAAAGATTTTTAGAAATCAGTTGGCGACTCCCCCTTTATTTTTGTTGCCGTCATTCTGAACGCGGTGAAGAATTTTGCTATTTTAAAAATATCTTTTGAACACCCCTCATGCATAAAAGCTTGTCCAGAGAGCATATTATAGTTAATGTCTAAAATCATTAAATCAAACGAGGGAAACAACCATGCGCATTCTTAAATACAAACGAAATTTATTAATTCCAATAATTATTTCAGTCTTGGTCATGTTAACGCCAATGGAAACTTCGGCCTCTTTTTCGGTTGATGTAAAAATTTCCAAACAAACCGATGGCGCGTCTTGTGGAGAAGTGTGGTTGGGCTTTTTTTGGCTCTTAATCCTGCCTGACGGCGTAAGACCGGCATCTGGCGGCGCTCCGGCTTCTAAGACTACTTTTCTTATTCCGGCTATTGTCGACGGCATGTTTGTGATAAATATAAGGTAAATGCTTAAAAAAGCTAAGGGCGTATCTGAAAAAGGTACGCCCTTAGCCTCTTTTTATATTTACTACTTAATTTATTTCACCCACGATTGATTCGGCCAATTCTACAAGAACTCCGTCATGGATTAAATCCCGGATAGTTTCAATATGCGGGTGCAGGTACATATCTTGTTCCATTACGGGAACAGTTTTTGAAAGCTCCTCAAGCACCTTTGAAGTTACGGCGCTCCGTTTTAAACCGGCGTCAAGAAATTGCTGCGCCTGGAACCCGGATAACAGTTCAATGGCGAGTATGTATTCCAGATGCTCAACCACGGCCCCGGCTTTTTTGGCGGAGTTGTATCCCATGGCGACATAGTCTTCCTGGTTGCAGCAGGTAGGAGTATTGTCTATTACTGATGGGGTAGACAGTATACGCATATCTCCCAACATCCCGGCTTGGGCGTATTGCGGAATCATAAGCCCGGAATTAAGGCCAGGATTTTTAACCAGAAACGCCGGATAACCGGAAAGCTTGTCATCAATAAACCTGTTGTTACGCCGTTCGGATATTTTTGCCAGCATAGTCGCCGCTATCGCCGCGCTATCCATCGCAATTCCGACATAAGCGGAATCACAGTTGCAGGCCGAAACAACATCAACGTCACCGTCAAGCTCAAAAATCATGGGATTGTCGCAACACGAATTTAGTTCTGTTTCAATAGTTTCTTGGGCGTCATAAAGAGTTTTCTTAGCGGCCCCATGAAGTTGGGGTATGCAGCGCAGCGAAAGGGCGTCCTGCAATCTCTTTCCCTGGTAATGCTCAAGAACACCGGAATCCTTCAGTATTCGACGGATATTTTCGGCTGTAGCGCCCTGGTCTTTATGCGGGCGTACGGACATTATTCGCTCGTCAAAGGCTCGAAGAACTCCCCTTTGCGCTTCAAGTGAAAGCGCGCCGATAATGTCCGCGTTTTTGGCGGCGTTAATCATATCGTACAAAGCTATAGCACCCAGCGCTGTTACCGAGGTGGTGCCTGAAATCAGAGCCAAGCCTTCCTTTGCGCCCAGAGGCATTGTTTTTAAACCGGCTTTGTCCATGGCGTCTCTGCCTGAAAGAAGTTCGCCTTTCCAATAGGCTTTGCCTTCGCCTATTATGACCAGCGCCAGATGGGCTTCAGGGGCAAGATACCCAACAGAGCCTTCCTGGGGAATCCACGGCACCAGGCCCGAATTTAACATATCTTTAATAACTCTCAGAGTTTCAATTCTTACGCCACTGTAGCCTTGCCCTGTATTTTGCAGAACCATAAGCATGGTAGCTCTGGCTTGTTCAGGGGTATAAGGTTTGCCTACAGATACGGAATGGGAAAATATGATGTTTTTCTGAAGCTGTTCAGTTTCGCTTTGGTCTATGACCTTTGTGCTAAGTGAGCCGAATCCTGTCGTAACCCCATACATGACGCGGTTTTGGTCTATAGCATTTTCAATAAGCTTTCTGGCTTTTATAACGCGGGCCTCGTATTCAGCCGAAAAATCTACCTTCGCGCCGCCACGGACAACAGCCATAAACTGTCTAAGGCTGATTTTTGAGCCTAATGTAACCTTGTCGATGTCTTTAAATCCTGCCACGCAATGCGCCTCCTTTTTTCCTTTTAAAAATAACTCCTGAAAATCTATTGCTCAACTTTATCAATGAAAAATACTTTGATGGCGGAAATTACTTGCAGGACAAAGATAAATAGCACCATGAAACCACCTGCGGCCGCCAGAAACTTAACCCCGTCAACTCCCTGCGCGCCACCGGCGTAAGCCACCATAAAGAAAGAAATGCTCCCGATAGAAATACCCCACAGACATTTTTGCCACAAGGGAGGTTCTTCATCATGCTTGGAATTTTGCGTACATATAGATGCAATGGTAGTTGTCATTACATCGGCGGCTGTGGAAAATGATACGATAAGCGTAGCCATAGCTATCGGGATAATAATAAAGCTTAACGGCAGATTACCCAGGAAAGCCCACAACCCGGAAACCGCGCCGGTTGTTTTAATCGTGCCTATCAAGTCTACTGCCCCGTTCATTTGCCAGTTAATTGCGGTTGACCCCCAGACTCCGAACCAGACCAGGCCAAAAACGGCGGGGAGTATCCAGTTGATAATCATAAATTCGCGAATAGTCCGCCCATAAGAAATCATAGCCAGGAAGATACCCATAAGCGGGGCGTAAGCAATCCAGATAGCCCAGTCATATAAAGTCCACCACATAACCAGCGCTTCGCCGCCAATATCAATGGGGTCAAGCCCCCACAGCCAAAAATTCTGCAGCCAATAGGCCATACTTGCTACCGAGGTTCTGAACATATATAGCGTAGGCCCGACAATTAATAGAAATGCTAATATTAGATAAAATACTTTGGCGTTGAAATCGGCCAGAAATTTGATTCCTTTATCCACACCCAACACTGAGGCGATTGTAAAAGTAGCTGTCGTAACAGCCGTCAGCGCCAGCCAAATCATAGGCCCTTGTTTGATGCCGTAAGAAAGTTCAAAACCAGAGGCTACCAAAGCTATTCCCGCCCCTAAAGAAGAAGCCAGACCCAAAGCTATGGCCAGCAAAGACAGAGTGTCAATAATATTAGCCCAAATTCCTTTGGTTACTTTTTCCCCGAATAAAGGAATCAAGGTGGATGTTACTGATAAAGCCTTCTTCTTGTTAAAATACATATAAGCGACAAGCAGCCCGCACAGGGAATACATAGCGTAAGGTATAAAAGTCCAATTATAGAAACAACGGGCAACCGCATAAATGGCAGCCATCGGGGTTTCCGGTTCTACACCAGTCTGAGCCATTTCTTCATATATGTTTCCAAAATAAATGATAGGTTCATTAGCGCCATAAGTTATTACGCCGGTAGCAATACCACCAGTCAGCGCCATTGCAAACCAGGCCAAAAACGGATATTTGGGTTTGGCATCCTCGCCTCCTAACCGAATATTGCCGAATTTGGAGAAGGTAACAATAGTTACGACAATTAACGCAGTAATGGCAATAACCTGATACAACCAACCGAAAGTCCTAAGCGACCATAGAAATGAATTCATGGCTACTTCGGTCAACAGAGCATTATTAACTATGCCTAATATGGCTGCCCCGCCCACTACCAGAAAGGATGGCCAAAAAACCCCGTTTCGTATTTTTTTTGTTTCTCCCGACATTCAATTTTCCTCCTTGTTTTTTAGTTTCTTCGAAACCTCTCAGAACCTTTTCCTCTTGTCACTATATTTATCGCAAGATTTATGCCAATTTATCTATGGGAGCGTTAAAACCTTGGAGGGAGAAAACTTTTAAAAAAGTTTTCTCCCTCCAAACCTCCCTCTTTCAAAACTTTTTATTAATTTGGGTTGGCAGCAAAGTCAGGTTTAAGCACAATAATTCAGGATTCCATTCAACCCAAACTACAAAAATTTTTTGAAAAGGAGTTTGAGGGAAAACTTTTTATAAAAAAGTTTTCCCCTCAACGTCTTTCTCGACAGAAATTTTAAGACAACCTCCTCAAAAGAATTTCGATTTCCAGTAAAAAAATGCCGGTTTTTTTTGCACTAAATTTAAAATTTGCTGAAAAATCAAAACAAAAAAACGCCAAATAAATTGGCGCAAGCGCAAAAAATATTTGCGTTAGCAATAAATATTTAATTTTTTCATTCTGTACTGCAGACTTTGCCTGCTTAGTCCCAGTTGTTTGGCGCTTTTAGTAATATTTCCTTCATTGGCGTCAAGCGTCTGACGAATTAATTGGCGCTCATACTGTTCCATACACTCGGTAAAAGTTCCCGGGGGTTCTGTCTGAGGTGAATTCAGGTCATTGTCAAACCGGGATAAATAACCGGTGCCTTCTAACGGCCTTAAATAAACTGGGAGACATTCAACTGTCAGGACATTTGCGTTATCTTCAACAAAATTAAAAGCGTATTCAAGGACATGATGAAGTTCTCGTACATTTCCCGGCCACTCATATTGTTGAAACACGGCAATTACTTCTGCCGCTATAGTCAATGACTCCCTATTATACTCCCGGCACAACTGGTGCAAAAAATTTCGCGCCAGCATAATTACATCCTGCTCCCGGTCTTTTAAAGCAGGAAGTTCAATCTTAATTGTGGAGATTCGGTAATAGAAATCCATTCTGATTTTTTGCTGTTCGACCAAAATCTCCAGATTCTCATTAGCAGCCGAAATAATTCGAACATCACATTGAATATGTTTACTGCCGCCTATCCGCTGAACCCGTTTTTCCTGCAATACTCTTAAAAGCTTAACCTGTATTTCCGGGTTTATAGAATTAATTTCATCAAGAAAAATAGTCCCGCCGTTAGCCATTTCAAAAAGTCCCTGTTTGCTGATACTGCCGGTAAAGGCACCTTTTTCAGTGCCGAAAAATATACTCTCAGCCAGATTGGTTGGGATAGCGCTGCAATTAACGTCAATAAACGGCTTGTACCTCCTGGAGCTAAATGAGTGTATACTCTGGGCTATAAGTTCTTTTCCTGTGCCGGTAGCTCCGGTAATTAGGATTGTCGAATCAGTCAGCGAAACTTTTTTGGCGAAATGAATAATTTTTTTCATGTTTTCGGCTTCATGCAAAATATCTTCGAATTTATACATAGGAACCTGGTTGGCCGGTTCTGTATTTCCAATATAGGATTCCAAATCAAAGGTTCGTTTTTTGAATTGTTTTAAAACAGACAAATCGCTTTCAAAAACAACAGCGCCATACAAAGTATTATCAATAATTAACGGATAGCCGGAATTAATAGTCGTTAACATCGCGCCGTTTTTCATCTTGAAGCGGTCACACCGGTTGGCGACAGGTCTTTTGGTTCTTAAAATAGTCAAAACGGTGCTGTATTCTTCATTTACCTCATAAATATCCAGCAAATGTTTGCCCTGGTATTCCCGGCTGTCATATCTCTCCAAAGCTTCGCTGGCGGAATTAGCAAATAAAAAATATCCGTTCCGGTCATATATTTGAACCCCTTCGGTCAAACGGTTGAAAATTTGCCGGTAAAAATCCAGCAGTATCCCCTCATTGCTCAGGTATAACACTTTTCTATTAGCTTCGGTTACACACTGATACCGGTAAAACTTATTGTTAAGCTCTATTATTCCAATTTCTTTTAGGGGAGATTCCAGTATGTGGTCAATTTTTTGCCCAATCAGTCCGGTATAAATATTTTTTTCGGGTGTCGACGGAATTTGACCGACCTCTTCTACCGTCTTGATACAAAACTCGGCGTCAAGTTTAATGATTAAATCAAGTACAGCCATTTTTACTAGACCTCCATTTTTAGCTCGGAAGCAGACAAAGTAACCCGGAAATAAAAAAAAGGACAAGAGGAATAACTTTTCCACCTTAGCCCCTTATTTGATTTATACTATTATAAGCAAGATACTGGGGAAATTCAACTATAAAATGAGGAAAGACTGAAGTTGGTTTATTTTTTCGCCATATCCAAAAAAGAAGGAATATTTAAATATAACAGAGAATTGTTTGAGTTATAATTCACACTAACTATAACGAAGACTTGATGCAGGTGGTTGTTCCCCATCTAAATCTTAGTCGCCCTTATCCTGAATTAATCGGCCTTTAATGAGGGATAAATACATTATAACTTGTGTGGCATAATAAATACACTACGAGGAGGGAATATTATGAAAGAATACAAGAGCGACAAAATAAGAAACGTTGGAATTGTGGCCCACGGCGGGGCGGGCAAAACCTCCCTTGCCGAAGCGTTATTGTTTAATTCCGGTGCGGTAACCAGATTAGGGCGGGTAGACGATGGCACAGCGACAACCGATTTTGAACCTGAAGAAGTCAAACGTAAAGTTACGATTAGTACGTCTCTGGCTCCTTGCGAATGGAAAGACCATAAAATTAATTTCTTAGATACCCCCGGTTATTCGGACTTTGCGGCTGAAGTAAAAGGAACCTTGCGGGCGGTTGACGCCGCAATGGTAGTTCTTTGCGCCGCCTCGGGGGTTGAAGTTGAAACGGAAAAAGTATGGCAGTACGCTCAGGATATTGATTTGCCGCGTATTGCGTTTATTAATAAAATGGACCGGGAAAACGCCGATTTTTTCAGCGTGCTTGGTGCCATGCAGGAAAAATTCGGAAACCATGTCGTGCCTGTCCAACTGCCTATCGGCGCGGAAGACAGTTTTAAAGGCGTTGTCGATATTATTGCTATGAAAGCCTATATTGCCCCTCAAAAGGCCGGCGAAAAATATATTGAAGATAATATTCCGGCAGATATGGCCGATAAAGTTGAAGAAGCCAGGCTGTCTCTGGTTGAAATAGCCGCTGAGGCGGACGACGACCTTCTCGCCAAGTATTTGGAAGGCGAAGAATTAACTGACGAAGAAATCAAAAAAGGTATATTGGCCGGAATATCCAGCGCCAAACTGTTTCCTGTATTCTGCGGTTCGGCCTATAAAAACATCGGTATCCCCCAACTCTTGGATTCTATTGTTTCCAAACTTCCTCCGGCCGGTTCCAAAGTTGTCAAAGGTACTAACCCAGTAACCAAAGAACCTGCCGAAAGAAAAGCCGACGACGCATTTTCGGCGTTGGTATTTAAGACAACTGCCGACCCGTTTGTGGGAAGGCTGAGTTATATCAGGGTATTTTCAGGAGTTCTAAAGCCTGACAGTACGCTTTATAATATAAATAAGGATAAGTCTGAACGTATCAGCAATATATTTACTTTAAGGGGCAAAACTCAGGACACTATGACTATCGCTAACGCCGGCGACATCGTGGTTATGGCCAAACTGCAGGAAACTGCCACAGGCCATACGCTTTGCGCCAAAGAAAGCCCCATAATATTTGATTCCATTGATTATCCGAAGCCCATGTTTGCCAGAGCTGTTGAGGCTAAAAACAAAGGCGACGAGGATAAAATAGGCAACGCCTTAACCCGCCTGATGGATGAAGACCCAACTTTTAAGACTTCTAAAAATATTGAAACCCGCCAGCTTTTAATCAACGGCATGGGAGAGCTTCATCTTGATATTATGGTTGAAAGGATGAAACGCAAATTCGGCGTCGACGCCGTGTTGAAAGACCCCAAAGTTCCTTATCGCGAAACCATCCGCGGGACGGTCAAAGTGGAAGGCAAGCACAAGAAGCAAAGTGGTGGCCACGGTCAGTACGGGCATGTATGGCTGCAGCTTGACCCGCTTGCAACAGGAGAAAATTTTGAGTTTGTAGACAAAATTGTCGGCGGAGTGGTGCCGCGCCAGTATATTCCGGCAGTAGAAAAAGGTGTGCGTGATACTATGGCTGAAGGTGTTTTGGCCGGGTATCCTCTGATAGATTTCAGGGTAACTTTGTACGACGGTTCGTATCATACGGTGGATTCTTCGGAAATGGCGTTTAAGATTGCCAGCACTATGGCCCTTAAAAAAGGCGTCCTGCAGGCCAAACCAGTTCTTTTGGAACCAATATATTCTGTGGAAATTACCGTTCCATCCGATTATATGGGCGACGTGATAGGAGACTTAAATTCCAAGCGGGGACGTATCCAGGGTATGGACCCCATCGGAAAAGGTCAGAGTCTGGTCAAGGCTCAAGTGCCGCTTTCCGAAATGTTCCGCTATAATATTGACTTGAGGGCCATTACTCAAGGCCGGGGAGTTTTTGACATGGAGTTTTCCCACTATGAGGAAGTGCCCCAGCGCGCCGCGGAAGCGATAATCGCTGCTTATAAGAAGGATAAAGAAGAAGATTAAAACCTTGAGGGGAAAAGAAAAAAGTTTTCCCTCAAACTCCCCTTTCAAAAAATTTTAATTGTTTTGGTGTTTGTCTGGTTCAAAGCTTTTGTTTCCAAATAAAAATTTTGGTCTAGTTTTTTACAACTTAAAGTTTTTGAAAGATGGGGGTTTGGGGGAAGAAAACTTTTTACAAAAAGTTTTCTTCCCCCAAGGTTTTCTTTAAGTTGAGTAAAATAATTCGGAGGCAAATTATATGGACGGATTTTCTTTAAAATTGGCGGCAAACGGGGTATGGTACGGGGTGTTCGGGCATTTGGAACAAACAGGGTTAAAACACGGCATCTCAACCAGGTTAGGCGGCTCCAGCCAGTTGCCGTATGAGTCGCTGAACCTGGGGGCCGGGACTAAAGACGCCAAAGAAAATATTTGGACCAACCGGCAGTTATTTTGTGAGGCTTTAGGACTTGACGCTAAAAATCTGGTAGGCGCTTGGCAAGTGCATGGCGATAAAGTAAGGGCTGTTACCCAGAATGATGTTGGTTTTGATTTGGAAAACGGTTTTTATCATAGTGTTATTCAGGATACCGACGCTTTAATAACTAATGTCCCCGGTATCCCGCTAATGCTTTTTTTTGCCGATTGTGTCCCGGTAATTATTTACGACCCTGTTAAAAAAGCGGTGGGAGTAAGCCACGCCGGTTGGAAAGGCACAGCGGCAAATATTGTTTCTAAAACTCTGGAGGCTCTGAAAAAAGAATACCGGACGCAGCCGGAGGATTGTCTGGCGGCAATTGGCCCCTCTATCGGGCCTTGCTGTTATGAGGTAGGGCAGACGGTAATCGACAGCCTGAAAGAATCCTTCCCGGCTGAAACGTCTGAGACGAAACTGGAAACCTACGCCCTCTTAACCCACCCCGATGAACTCAAGTGGCGCTTAAATCTTTGGGAAGTAAACCGGATTAAGCTCAAGGAAAGCGGCATTCCGGAAAATCAAATAGCAGTAAGTTCGGTATGCACCAGTTGCCATACTTCTTTATTTTTTTCTCACCGGGCGGAAAACGGACTGACAGGACGAATCGGCGCTGTTGTATGTCTTTGAAATTAATGGTACAATAATTATGTATATAAACCACTATTATAATGGAGGAGTACGAAATTGAAAAAAGCTGTTATCGAGACTGACAAAGGTAAAATAGTCATTGAATTATTTGAAAAAGAAGCTCCAGGAACTGTAGGCAACTTTGAGAAACTTATAAAAGAAGGATTTTATGACGGACTTTCTTTTCACCGGGTTATTAAAGGATTTGTAGCCCAGGGAGGATGCCCAGACGGGACAGGCTCAGGCGGCCCAGGATATACGATTGATTGTGAAACCAAAAATAATCCTCACACCCATGAACGAGGCTCTCTGTCTATGGCTCATCGTGGGCCTAATACCGGCGGCAGCCAGTTTTTTATTGTTTACCAGCCGCAGCCGCATCTTGACGGACTGCACACAGTATTCGGCAAGGTTATAGAAGGAATGGAAGTTGTTGACGCTATAGAAGCAGGCGACAGGATGAATAAGGTTACTGTCGGCGACGAATAGGTACAAATTCCTATGATATAGTGGAACAAAAAGAGAGTAGAAAAAAGAGAATTTGATCGTGACCGCTCCTTCGACATCAGGTAAGTCCTCACAAATGACGTGAGTGTAAGAAAATCCTACCCTTGATGGGGCAGGATTTTCTTGTCTGACATAAAAAATCACCTTTTATACAGACTTACGGTATTATGATTATTACGGCGATATAGCAATATTTTAACGAAACTTTTCAATGTTATGCAAACTAGACGAGGTCTCGCCTACACCAGATAAAGTCTTACAAATAACATGAATTTTTAAAAAAATTTATCCTTGAAAGAAGCAGGATTTCTTTTTAACAAAACGAATCTTTGTATTTATATGTTTTTTATTGGAGCTTTTTGTGAAACAATGGAGGCTTAAAACTAAAATGGTAATATTTACTCCCCTTTCCCCCGGATTTGCAAATAATCCCTTTCGCAACATTCATAAACCGTATTCTTAAACAGATTAGATTATGTGTATTTTTTATGCATAGTTTATTTTTGTTTGAGAATGCGGTTTTTTGTTTCTATACTTAAAATAACTCTGTTTTTATAGTCAACAAACTTGGGAAGCATAACATAGAGCGTCATCGAAAGAAAAATGCCTGGAGAGAATTTTACGCAGAGGACGTTTGAACCAACTCCAAGAATTTTCGATGAGCTTAATATTTGATTATAAATTCACATCTCACAAATTAAAATTTTTGGAATTAATAAATTCATATTTGGAGGGTTAAATGAAAGCAATTATCTTAGCTGGTGGACTAGGCACACGCATCAGCGAAGAAACACATTTAAAACCGAAACCAATGGTAGAGATAGGCGGCAAGCCAATCATCTGGCATATTATGAAAATCTATTCTCACTATGGCATTAATGACTTTATTATTTGTTGTGGTTACAAAGGCTATATAATTAAAGAATATTTTGCCAACTATTTTTTGCATATGTCTGATATAACACTTGACATGAAAAACAATTCCATGCAAGTTCATAAAGAACATGCGGAGCCTTGGAAAATCACTTTAGTAGATACCGGTGAAAAAACTATGACCGGTGGTCGACTGAAGAGAGTTAGTAGTTTTATTGACAATGAGTTATTTTGTTTTACTTATGGCGACGGCGTAGGAAATGTGAATTTAGCTGAATTGATTAGGTTTCACAAAGAACAAGGACGATTAGCTACTTTAACTGCCGTACAACCACCTGGAAGATTTGGTTCAATGAATTTTGAAGAGGGAATTGTAAAACATTTCACAGAAAAACCGCAAGGTGATGGGAATTGGATTAATGGTGGATTTTTTGTGTTAGACCCTAAAGTTATAAATTTAATAGATGGTGATGATTGTGTTTGGGAACATCAGCCATTGGAAACATTGGCTAGAGAAAATCAATTATCAGCTTATAAACATACCGGATTTTGGCAGCCCATGGATACATTGCGAGATAAAATCAAATTGGAAGAATTATGGGAAACCAATAAACCTCCTTGGAAGATATGGTAATTGTGAGGTTATAACATGATAAATAAAAATTTTTGGCACAATAAGAGAGTCTTTTTTACAGGAAATACCGGTTTTAAAGGCTCTTGGTTATCTTTATGGTTAGTAATGATGGGCGCGGAAGTTTACGGATATTCATTAAACCCACCGACTGTCCCTAGTTTATTTGATTTAGGAAATATTGATAAACTATTTTATACTAAAATAGCTGATGTTAGAGATTATTGTTGTCTGGAAAAATCAATACGGGAATTTCAACCGGAAATCGTTATTCATATGGCCGCTCAACCATTAGTCCGCGATTCTTATAAATTTCCTGTAGAAACTTATGAAATTAATGTAATGGGGACAGTGCATGTATTGGAAACCATAAGGAAAGTTTCTAGTGTACATACTATACTTAATATTACTACCGACAAATGTTATGAAAATAAAGAATGGGTTTGGGGTTATCGGGAAAATGAACCATTGGGCGGTTATGACCCGTATTCCAGCAGTAAAGCCTGTTCGGAGTTAATAACCGCAGCATATCGCAACTCGTATTTTAATCCAAAACAATATAATATTCATAAAGTTTCGCTCGCTTCCGCCAGAGCAGGTAATGTTATTGGCGGCGGCGATTGGGCTAAAGATAGGCTTATTCCTGACTGTGTAAATTCATTAATCAATAATGAACCGATTTTAATTCGTAATCCAAATTCTATAAGACCATGGCAATACGTTTTAGAACCATTAGCAGGGTATTTAATGCTTTGCGAAAAGCAATATGAAAAAGGAGAATTCTATGCGGAGAGCTGGAATTTTGGGCCTGATGATAAGGATGCAAAGCCAGTAGAATATATTGCAAATAAAATGTGCAAATTATGGGGTAATAATGCCCAGTACATCATTGACAACAGGCAGCACTCGCATGAGGCTGGTTATTTGAAATTAGATTGTTCAAAAGCTAAGAATATTTTAAATTGGCGCTCTATGTTATCGTTAGATGCAGCACTAGAAAAGATTGTCGAATGGATTCACTGTTATATGGCTGATAAAAAAGCTGTAAAGGAGTTTTCTATTAAACAGATTAATGAATATATGAAAACTATCTGTGAGGAAAAACATTATGGATAAAACAAAAGAACAGAAGTTGCGTCAAGCTGTATTTGGGACAGTAAAAAAACATTACCAAGGATATTATTATAGTAAATCGGAGTGGCATAAGGTGGATAAAATATCCCATGATGGCAGGGTATTTGACCAAAATGAAATAACAGCTTTTAAATATGTTTAAAACAATTAATGATAGTATTCCTTTTTTAATCAAGCAATTTATTAATTTTGGGATTGTTGGTTTATTGAATACAGGTATTTATTTTGCTGTTTATTATATATTGTTATTATTTTTTAATATGAATTATATTTTTGCGTATAGCATCAGTTTTGTTATCAGTGTTCTAAATGCATATTACTTGAATAGCAAATATGTTTTTAAAAAGAATACGAAAGAATATATTAGACCGTTACTTAAAACATTTTGTGTTTATGGGAGCACGTTTATTTTAAGTGTAGGTTTATTAATTTTTATGGTGTATTATGTAAATATTTCTAAAATATTTGCTCCAGTAATTAATTTATTAGTTGTAGCACCATTAAGTTTCTTACTTAACAAATTTTGGACGTTTAAGTAAAGAATTAGGAGGTTGAAAATAAATGAAGGATAGAAATTGTCCTGTATGCGGAAAAAAAGATTCCTCTATATTATTCGCTGAATCTAATTATGATTCAATAAAATTGAACCAATATTCATATTCAGCTCGTAAAGTCCCCGAATATATGCATTACAGATTATTAAAGTGTAAAAATTGTAACATATTATATTCAACAAATATTCCAGAAGAGGAAGTAATTATTAGTGCTTATAATGAGGCCGATTTTAATAGTTTAACAGAAGCAGAGTTAGCAAGTCAAACATATATAAAATATATAAAAAACATAGCTATATATAATAAAGAGAGTGCTATGGATATAGGAACAGGAAACGGATCTTTTCTTAAAGAATTATTGAATATAGGATTTTAAAATGTGATTGGCATAGAACCTTCAAAAGAACCTATACGGCAAGCATGTGATAGCATCAAACCATTTATAATAAATGACTCATTTATACCAGACAATTTTATTGATAATTCTTTTGATCTAATATCATGTTTTCAGACATTAGAACATGTTTATACTCCCAATCAAGTTATTGAAGGTATATTTAAATTGCTAAAAAAGGACGGATTCATATATATTATATCGCATGATTATGAAGCATTTACAAATAAGATTATGGGTATGAAATCACCAATTTATGATATAGAACATATGCAACTTTTTTCGCAAAAAGGACTACGAGTAATTCTTGAAAATAATGGCTTTAAAGAAATAAAAATATTCAAAATAAAAAACAAATATCAAATTTCTTATTTAGCAAAACTATTTCCTTTTCCAAAAGCAATAAAAAATTGTACGCTTAATTTTTTGCACAAAACACATATAGGTAACATAACTCCTAATTTATATATTGGAAATATTGGTGTTATAGCAAAAAAATAGATATATTTTACATTTATTTGGAATGAGAAAATTAACAAAAGGAGTATGAAATGAAATTAAGTGATTATATTGTAACATTTTTAGTAGAGAAAAAAATAACGGATGTGTTTGGTTATCCCGGTGGGATGATAACATATCTTATGGATTCTTTTGTTAAATATAGTGACAAAATTTCTGCTCATACTGTTTACCATGAACAAGGCGCTGCTTTTTGTGCTTGTGCATATGGTCAAATATCACATTTGCCAGGAATTGCATACTCTACTAGCGGGCCTGGAGCAACGAATTTAATTACTGGGATTGCAAATGCTTATTTTGATTCTATTCCCTGTATTTTTATTACAGGACAAGTTAATACTTATGAAGCTAAAGGAAATTTGCAGGTTCGGCAAAAAGGATTTCAGGAGATGGATATTATTTCCATAGTAAAAAGCATAACCAAATATGCCGTGCAAATTAACGATGCAGAGGATATACGGTATGAATTAGAAAAGGCATATTCTATTAGTTTGAGTGGTAGACCAGGACCCGTGCTTTTGGATATTCCAATGAATATTCAAAGAGCAGAGATTGACCCTGAAAAGTTAAATGGATTTAGCGACAATTGTGAAGATGAAATTTGTTATACTTCAATAAGAGAGATAGTTTTACAAGCTTTAATTCAAGCAAAAAAACCCCTTATTGTAGCAGGTGCAGGTATTAGTAATTCAGGTTCTAAAAAAAATTTTCAAAAATTGGTTGATAAGTTAAAAATACCTGTGGTTACTAGTATGATTGGTATTGATTGTCTGCCTTACAATTCACCCTATAATTTTGGTTTTATAGGAGCATATGGTCACCGCTACGCTAATTTTGCTATTGCTAAAAGTGATTTAATTATAACAATTGGTTCTAGGCTAGATTGTCGACAGACTGGTTCTAATAAGAATATTTTCGCGGAAAATGCAAAAATAATTCGTATTGATATTGATGCATGTGAAACTACAAATAAAATAAAGGAAGATGAAACTACATTATTGTGTGATATAAAAGATTTTATTCCTTCTATTTTACTTGATACTCGTTTTACGTTCGGCAATAAATATAATTATTGGTTAAATGAATGCAGAGAGTTAAAAGATATTCTTAGTAAGATTGATAATGAACCTGAAAATGTAGTTGTTCGTAAAATAAGTGAGCATATTCCTGATGATATTGTTATAACTACAGATGTAGGACAAAATCAAGTTTGGGTAGCTCAAGATTTTCAGGTAAAAACAAATCAAAGAATTTTGTTTTCCGGCGGACATGGTGCTATGGGATATTCGTTGCCGGCTGCAATTGGTGCATATTATGCAAGTCGTAAATCGGTTGTTTGTTTTTGTGGAGATGGTGGGTTACAAATGAATATTCAAGAATTACAGTTTATAGCACGTGAACATATTCCTATTAAAATTGTTTTAATGAACAATAGTTCGTTAGGTATGTTAAGGCATTTTCAGGAGATGTATTTTGAGTCCAATTTTATGCACACTACTTCTACTACAGGATATACAGTTCCAGACTTTAATAAGGTTGCGTCAGCATATGGTATTGATACATATTCTTTCGATAATATAGATGAAATAGCCCAATTAAATGAGATTTTTAAAAATAATTCGCCTGCGTTTGTTAATATTATTTGTAATGATAAGACTTATATATATCCTAAACTTGCGCTGAATAAACCAATTCATGACCAAGAACCATTAATGGATAGGAGCTTATTTAATAAATTGATGGGAAAATAGGTTCAATATGAGAAATCTTATTACCAAATTAATAGCTTGAATAAATTTAAAAACAGTATAAAATGAACATCTAAAATAGAGTTTATAAATAATATTCTAAGAATTTTTAAAAATTATAAAGTAAAGGAAAATAAAATATGAAAACAGTTAGCATATTGATTCCCACCTATAATGAAGAGAATAATATAGTGCCCCTAAGCGAAGCTATCATTAAACAATTTAATGATAGCTTACCGGAATATAAATATGAAATTGTTTTTATTGACAACTGTTCACAGGATAATACTCGACTACTTATAAAAGAGTTGTGCAAGCAAAATAAAAATATTAAAGCTATCTTTAATGCGAAAAATTTTGGTCATTTTAATTCTCCTTTTCATGGGCTTTGTCAAACAATCGGTGATTGTACTATTTTAATGTGTGCTGATTTTCAAGACCCAGTAGAAATGATTCCAAAATTTATTCATGAGTGGGAACAAGGATATAGGATAGTTTGTGGTATTAAAGTAGCAAGTGAAGAGAATAGAATTATGTATTTTTTGCGTTCTTGTTACTATAAAGCCATCAAAAAAATGTCTGATGTTGAACAGATAGAACATTTTACAGGATTCGGGTTGTATGATAAAAGCTTTATAAAAGTTCTAAAGGAGTTAGGTGACCCAACTCCTTTTTTGCGTGGCATTGTGGCAGAACTCGGATTCACGCGGAAAGATATTCCTTATAAACAAGCTAAAAGAAGAACTGGAAAGACTAGTCATAATTTGTACACACTTTATGATGCAGCGATGCTTAGTTTTACATCCTATACTAAAATAGGTCCGAGGATTGCAACTATTATTGGTTTTATATTTGCAGGAATAAATCTAGTAATAGCGAGCATCTACTTTATTTGGAAGTTAATGTATTGGGATACATTTATTGTGGGCATTGCGCCAATTGTTATAGGAATATTTTTTATAGGTTCAATTCAATTGCTTTTTATTGGATTATTAAGTGAGTATATATTAAATATGAATTTGAGAATAATGAAACGACCATTAGTAATTGAAGAAGAAAGGGTGAATTTTGTGGATTCTATTACAAATTTGGAGACAACAAATAGTGAACATAAATAAAAAATTATTCTATATGAAACCTATAGATTGGGTTAATTTTATAGTTCTTTTAGTATTTACCATTAATATTTTTATAATTGTTATTAATGGTAAAGATAGTATTATCGCAATACATGATAATTTAGATTATAGTGTTCCGGTTTTTAAGATGCTCAAAGATAACAACCTTTTATTTGCAATAAATGAAAAAACACCTACATTGGGGAATATGTCATCCCTTTATTTTCAAACAGCTTTTTTTGATTTTCAAACTATTATGTATTTTATTTTTGATGTTTTTGATGCATATGTAATAATTTGGATTACTTCGCTATTTATTGCTTTTTTTTCAATGAAAATGTTGTTAGAATACATTTTCCCTAATCAAGATTCTGCCATTATAAAATTAGTTTCATTAGCATTTTCAATTTTACCTGTAAATCCTTTACTTAATATTGGTTTTGCATCTATTCCTTTTATTATTTTAATATTTTTGAAAGCATTTAATAGTTCAAATACTAATTTTAATGTTAATTATATTTTATTAATATTTTATCCGATTTTTTCAAGATTCGCATTCCAGGGTATTTTTATTTTAGGACTTTGGTTTATAGGAATTTTATATTATACAATAAAATATAAAAAAATCAATAAAAATTTAATTGTCGGGTTTATCTTGTTGATAGTCGGCTACATTATTGTTGACTTGAAACTGTTTTATATGATGTTTATAGCTCAAGAACCTTTGAATCGTGAAATATTTAATACCCCGTCTTCAAATTTTTTTATAAGGTTAAAAAATGTATTTATATATGGACAATATCATGCGGAATCTTTTCAAAGTGATTTAATAGTCCCCACGGTTATTATTGGTTTGATTATTTTAAATATAAAATATTTTAAAACTAGGGTCTATCCGCTAATTAGCAAAATAGCCCTCAAGAGGTGTTTTGATAATTGTCGGATAGACCCTAAACAAACTGAAATATTAAATAAAATATTTGGCATTATTTTATTTTTTTCAATAATTGACGCTTGCTATGCGGCGAAAGTATTTAAAGAAATATTTGCTGATATAATGCCACTTCTAAATGGGTTTAACTGGGGACGAATTTTTTTCTTTAATCGAGTCTTATGGTATATAGCTTTCTGTATTGTTTTATTTGAATTTGCCAAAAAAGAAAAGTATAAATATTGCGCTTATTTTCTTGCTATTATTCAAATCTGCCTAGTTTTTATAACACCTGGAATATATAATGATACCATTAAAAATGTATTCTACCATACGATTGGTAATAAACAAAGCATCTTTTATAGTGATTTTCTTTTAAATAAGGATAATAAAAAATTTCAAGAGGATATTACATATAAAGAATTTTTCTCTGAAGAGCTGTTCTCTAAAATCAAACAGGATATATCATACAATAATGAACCTGTAGTTGCATTTGGTTATCATCCTTCAGTTTTAATGTATAATGGATTTAATAATATTGATGGGTATAATAATTGTTATCCCCTAAGTTATTTTAAACAATTTAGAAAAATAATAGAACCAGAACTTGAAATTAATCCAATAGCTCGAAGTTACTTCGACAATTGGGGTGCAAGATTATATATATATGGTTCTGGAACAAATTATTTTCATACACCGACTAGAATAAAAATAAGTCAACCGATTCCTTTAAATATAGATATGAATACTTTTTCTCAAATGGGAGGAAAGTATATTTTATCCAGAGTTCCAGTTAAGAACAGTCGCGAATTATCATTAGAACTTTTAAATGTTTACGAAAATAATAGCATTTATAAAATATATGTGTATAAATCAATATGAATTATTTTCTCGTTTTATCAGATGTGAGGATTTAGCCGCTACCACTCCTTCGGTACCAAGCAAGCCCTCACAAACAACGTGAATCGAACAGTAGGCTACCCATTAGTTGACTATCCTACCTCTCATCATAGCACCGTGTATACCGTTCAACACACGGCAATTCAATGTTTTTAGTGTAATACTAATACCTCGTATCTTTTGGAGATGTCATCATGTCCAATTGATGCGAGGTATTAGTTTGTTTATGGGGTAAGAAACATAATCAATTAACAGGAAAGAAGGGTTAGGAATATCCTGAATTAGGGGTGTTTTTTTAGTAGACCTGTCCTGGAATTTGGCTTTCGGTATATTTCTGAGCGAATTTTTCATTATGCAAGGAAGCGCCGCCGACGCATACTGGAAGGAGTCTGCTAGGCGGCGCTGACGCAGCAGAATGGAAAATTCGCCAGAAAGATACCGGAATGGGAGTTCCAGGACAGGTCTAGTGGCTGAGTGCAATATTGCACCAAACCAAATTATTAATTTTATGGGAGGGTACGAATGAACATCGCAGACAAAAAACAACTTTATAGCTATTTGAGTAAAGTCAAAGGCAAAGGTTTAAATAAAATATACCTGCACTGGACGGCAGGCAGGTATGACCAAATTTTTAGTGATTACCATATTTGTATTAAGGGCAACGGCGAAGTTTATTTTATGACTGATAACTTGGCGGAAACAAAAAGCCATACCTGGAAACGCAATACTAATGCTATAGGAATTTCCCTATGCTGTGCCTATAACGCCAAAGCCCCGCACGATTTCAGCACATACCCGCCAACAAAAAATCAAGTAGAAGCTATGGCGGAAGTTGTAGCAATTATTTGTAAAGAACTAAATATTCTTTTAAACAGAGATAATGTAATGACTCATGCCGAAGCGGCAGCTTTAGACGGTTACGGTCCAGGCTCCGGTGACCCTGAAACCAGATGGGATTTATGGTATCTGGAAGACTATGACGGCTTGTGGAAAATTGGCGGGGACGTTTTGAGGGGCAAGTCTGTCTGGTATCAGCAGCAAATATAATTTATAAGAAAAAATAAATTTGGGGGATGAATATGGCCAAAATAATTATATTAAGCCGCGCTGAAAAGTCTGGAGTTTATGCGTTACCGGACAGATTAACCTTTGAGGCCGTACAGATAATTTTGGTTAATGGTGAACCTGTAATTAAGGGCCGTTATGCTATTGTGGCCAATAATACGGCGGTTGATATTTTTGATTCTAATGAAGATACGGTTGTGACTGTTGTATTGAAATAAATAAATGAAGCTCCGGCAACAAATTACCGGAGCTTCATTTATTTTATTTGGAGTAGTTGTGAGATTATAAATTAAGACATCTCATTTATTCTGCCAATAATTTCCTGAGCGAGGGTATCAGCCTGGTCTGTGGGTACTTGGCAGGTTCCGGCGTTAAAATGTCCGCCGCCGCCGTATTCGAGCATCATGAGGCCGATATTGACAGGCGAAGTGCGGTTGATAATAGATTTGCCTACCGTTAAAGCCACATTTTGCTTTTTTAATCCCCAGAGAATGTGCATTGAAATATTGCATTTGGGATACAGAGAATAAACCATAAACCTGTTTGCAGGATAAATTATTTCTTCATTCCGGAAATCAATGGCAATTAGGTTACCATGAATCTTAGAACAACGTTGGAGCTGTTCTTTGGAGCTTTCCTGGTATTTAAAATACAGGTCTACCCTTTCTTTTACGTCAGGCAACTCTAAAATTTCGTCAATAGGATACTGGGTACAATAATCAATTAGCATCATCATTAAATCATAGTTGGAAATTCTGAAATTGCGAAACCTGCCCAGACCTGTTCTGGCGTCCATTATGAAATTTAAAAGAACCCATTTTTCAGGCTCAAGAATATCTTTTTCCGTATATCTGGCTGAATCGGCAATATCCACCGCATACATAAGTTCTTCTGAAATATTGGGAAACGTCTTTTTACCGCCGTAATAATTATAGACGACTCGGGCGGCAGACATGGTATCAGGCTCAATAATATGATTTGGCTTGAGGTTTTTAAGTCGCGCCACTTCGCTTAAATGGTGGTCAAAAGCTAAGTGTACCCCTTCAACATAAGGCAAATTTGTGGTAATATCCGAACTGGTAACAGGTATTTTTCCGTCTTGCATGTCTTTGGGATGAACAAATTTAATCTCGCCAAGAATCCCCATACTTTTGAATAGGGCTGAACAGACTAATCCATCAAAATCGCTACGGGTAATTAGCCGATATTTTTTTTCATCTGCCATTATAAAATCATCTCCAAATTTTCAAACTTTATTTTTCTAATAATATTTTCTGATGTATGCTTAATATTTTTTGCCCGTAAGTAGTGCCGGGAACCGCCCATTTTCCATTTAACGAAGTCCAGGTACGGGAACCGGCGAAATTAGCGCTTTTTTTTACCAAATCATAACGAGGGTCGACAATAGTGAGCTTAGGCGGTTTCTTAGTAGTGTAAGCCAACAGATGCTGGACTTGAGCTCTTACCCCTACCCGGGCGGAAGAAAACCAAGCCCCTTTTACCCCGCCGCCGACAGTACCCAAACCACAATAATTATTCTGTAGCGGAACCACATCTCCGCCATAATTGAAATTTCCAGTTTCGTGCAATGCCTGGGCGAAAGCCACATCAGGCCGGACACCTTCCTGCATAGACTCGGTATAATAATAATCCACCAGTTCTTTTGGTGTAACTGTCAAAAGCGGCAAAGGATTACGGCGTAGAAGATATTTCAGACATTGTTCTTTGGTGGCAATAGGCGGGCCTAATATAGTAAGGTCAATAACGATATTTGTTTTCAGTATTTCCACTGGTTCCTGCCGGTTTTGTTTTTTTTCATAACCGGAGCGGTCCATTGCCGAAACAACAGCCACAGGCTGTGCCCAGACAAAAGCTAAAATCAGTATTGTTACGATTAGTGAAAATCTCTTCATACTATCTCCAGATTTTAAACGCCTTATTTAGACGCATTATTAATTTTTTCAACAATTTCCTGGTAAATAGCATCGGCCTTATCAATATTCGCTTGGCAGCCCGCTGCGTAAAAATGGCCGCCGCCGCCGTATTCGGACATTAGGACGCCGAGGTCTACAGTTGAAGTTCTGTTGAAAATAGATTTTCCAGCCGATAAAGTTATTTTCTGCTCGTTGATTCCAGGAAGAATATGTAAAGATACGTTGCATTTCGGGAAAAAAGTATAAATTGTAAACCGGTTTCCGGGATAGATAATTTCTTCCCGGCGTAAATCAATAACCACCACATTGTCATAAATTTTCGAACAACGGTTAAGTTGATTGTTAAACATAGGTTCAAACTTAAAGTAAGCCTCCACCCGTTCTTTAACGTCAGGAAGAGCCAAAATATCTTCAATAGTATGAGTTGCACAGTAGTCTGTTAAAAGCAAAATTAAATCATCATTGGAAATCTTAAAATTATGAAATTTATCCAGACCGGTTCTTCTGTCTACTAAAAAATTAAGTAAAGCCCACTTTTCAGGATAGAGAATATCATAGACATTGTATTTAGCCTGATCGGCAATATCAACCGCTTCCATTAGTTCTTCAGAAATGTGGGGAAAGGCCTTTTTACCGCCGTAATAATTATAAACAACCCTGGCTGCGGAAGGAGTATTAGGGTCATTAATATGATTGGGTAATTTACCGCCCGGGTTTCTAGTATCGTTCAGGTGATGTTCAAATACCAAATGGGCTTTTTCCGAATACGGTAAATTGGCAATAATATCGCGCCCGGTAACGGCAATTTTTTCGTCTTCTATTTCATTGGGGTGGGCAAATTTAATTTCGTCAATCATTCCCAGGCTCTTAAACAGCATTCCGCAAACCAGCCCGTCAAAATCGTTATAAGTTATTAAGCGATATTTTTTTATATCCGACATTAGCAGTCATCTCCACAATATGTTATTTTTGAAACTATTATAACAAAGCTTGGTTTGCAGTGCAATCAAAAGTAGATATTAATTTACGATTAAATACAGACATTTTTTTGGTTTCATTCCAATTCTTACTTAGGTTTTGATTTTTAACTGTGGGCAAACTATATGTAGCGCGCTAATTAAATTAAGTTAATGCGCTTATAATTAACAAGGAGGTGTTACGCTTGCAAAAAAAGGATATTAGTAAAGACGATTGCCGGGAAGGTCTGAAAAAATCCGAATCTAAAAAAAGCGCTTCGGTAGAATTCGGTAAGGAAATTTGTCCGGATAGCAAAAAGGAAGAAAAACGCGACAGAAAATAATTCCGAGAACTTTTAAAAAGCGGCCGGCAAATTTTGCCGGCCGCTTCAGGTGGTGTCGTCACAATAGCAAAATGACCTATACTGAGCTATTTTTGAGCCAGACGAGGCAAAATTTTGCAGACTTAGTGGGGCTATGTCAAGAAATTTTAACGAAGTATGGCTCAAAAAGAGCCGGTATAGGGCATTGGGATATTGTGACGACATCACCTAGGTTATTAATAAAAAGGTTTTGGAGAGAACTGAGTTTTCCGCCAAGACTCTTTTTGCCTACAGACTATGTTTTTTTTAGATATAAATTAAAAAAATTACTTGACTGAACTTCGGCATTATGATAATATAATAACGTTGCTGAAAAGAGACAACCAAAGACAATTCAAACTTGGTAAAAGTGTTTAGCTGCGGTCGTGGCGGAACGGCAGACGCGCTAGCCTCAGGAGCTAGTGGGGGCAACCTCGTGGTGGTTCAAATCCACTCGACCGCACCATTAAAAATACGGCCATATTTTGAATAGTATGTAAGTCTAAATTGCAACAATTTTATAATGCGGTTGTGGTGGAATGGCAGACACACCATCTTGAGGGGGTGGCGGGGCGACCCGTGTGAGTTCAAGTCTCACCAACCGCACCAGATATTTATACACATTATTAAAACTCGACAGCGTATAACGTATGTCGGGTTTTTTCTTTTGTGCCGAGAATGGCATCCAAGAAAATATTTACCCGACCCGAACCAGACACGCCTTATTTATTAGTTTTTTTAGATTGAAAATTAGTATTATAAGTTCTCTGGATTCTTTGAATGAAAATGCTTTGTAAAGCGAAACCCGACTATGTGGGTTAAGATTATCCACCACAAGCCTGATTTTTGTTGCAGTGTGGTTTGTGGTGTGATTTGCAGCAAGGTATACAGCATTGACACGGCTTTATGGGTACTGTGACATAGCGATTATTGAAAACAATGCCGCCATATGGATAGGTTACTTCGGCTGTAAGATTTCCGTTTCCGTCATTTGTGACCGTCACCGTTACAGTGAATATGGAGCCATCGTAGATTATTCTGCTGTCAGACCCCTTCACTTCCGCAACCGTAAAGGTGTATATTCCCGGGGCCTCAAATTTGATATTGCTAAAATTAATGTTGCCGTTTGCATTGTTTGTTCCAATCGTGACTATATTTCCGTTCTTGTCTTTCACAACGAAGCTGAACATACCATTCTCTAAGGTTTTGCCTGTCAGGTTCTTTGTTCCAGCCAGTATTACTGAGACAGGTGTTGTGACATAGCGATTATTAAAAACAATGCCGCCATATGGATAGGTTACCTCGGCTGTAAGGTTTCCGTTTCCGTCATTTATCACCGTCACCGTTACAGTGAATATGGAACCATCGTAGATTATTCTGCTGTCAGACCCCATTACTTCCTCAACCGTAAAGGTGTATATTCCCGGTACCTCAAATTTGATACTGCTAAAATTAATGCTGCCGTCCGCATTGTTTGTTCCAGTCCCGGCAATATTTCCAGCCTCATCTTTCACAATGAAGCTGAACATACCACTCTCTAAGGTTTTGCCTGTCAGGTTTTTTCTTCCCGTAAGTATTATCAAAGCAGGTGTTATGACATAGCTATTGTTAAAAACAATGCCGCCAAATGGATAGGTTACCTCGGCTGTAAGATTTCCGTTTCCGTCATTTATCACCGTCACCGTTACAGTGAATATGGAACCATCGTAGATTATTCTGTTGTCAGACCCCATCACTTCCTCAACCGTAAAGGTGTATATTCCTGGGGCATCAAACTCGATACTACTGAACTGAATGCTGCCGTCCGCACTGTTTGTTCCGGTTGCGACTGTATTTTCCGCACTGTCTTTCACAACAAAGCTGAACATACCATTTTCCAGGGCATTGCCTGTTAGGTTTTTTCTTCCTGTCAGTATTACCAAAGCAGGCTGAATTTCAAATTCCGATTTATTTACTATTTTATTATCAAGGTCACTAAGTTTATTTTCGAAATTCTCGCCATAATAAATCTCAAACCCTTCGCTGCTTAATACTACCCTATAAATTGTGTTGTTTGGGAGATAACCGTAAGGAGAGGCTGTTTCCAAGAGATAATAAGTTCCTATCGGCAGGTGATTAAAAGTTACCACTCCATCATCGCCACTAAAAACAAACCTGTCTGCGCCTGCCGCAAAGTTATTGCTCGTAAATAAAGAGAACATAGCACCCGGAAGCGCCTCAACTTCTTCATTAATTTTGGTAAATGTAAAGCTATAATTTCCAGTGATACCCTGGGCGCTGCCTCCGGCTTCAAAACGGTACAAAGTCAAAGACGCGTTCAAATCTTCGCCGTAACTTCCCTTAAATATATTTTTGAATAATCCAACGACTTCCGAATCGCCTAAAGCGCTTTCTCTTATTTTGATAGTTGATATTGTAAAAAAATTGATAATTGTCGGCCGGGTTATAGTTCCGAGGTTCGCGGAAAATAATTTGTCGGCAACCTCGACGTTTGATACATTCAAACCACCATTACCGTTTATACCGACAGTTGTAAGGCCGCTATTTATCGTATGCCATTGTATAAAGTCATACCAACTATCGGCGCCGGTACTATTATATTGATTAAGAAATACTTGATATCTAATTCCCGGCGGAACAGAATCCGCCCCTGTATACTCACCAATTTCGGCTACATAATCAGTAGGTAAGAGACCTAATTCCTGCCTAATTTCATCTGTTAAGAAAATGTGCGGGCTGTCTGCGGGAATAATATCCTCAAAGGTAAAACCCTCAAGCGTATTGAAACCGTTAACAGCATTTTCACCCATATTGAAATTAACAATCCACTCGAAAATATAATAACCGCCTGCGCTCCTGGTTGGTAAACTGAACCCTACTTTACGATTTCTCGGAGTGTAGCCTGAATTGGGATTTACTGTTACCACGCCTTGAGCCACCAGGTTATCATTGATAACAAACTGTAAACTTTTTTGCTCTGTTGAAGCTACACTTCCTACAAAGAGCAGCATCCAAAAATCCCCTGATATATTGGTATGGTTTTCAACATAGTCCGTAAAGGTTATTTTTACTTCCTTCATATTATTGTCATAGATGGAATAGGTCGCTACAACCTCTCCGGCTTCATTTGTAATGGGGATATCTGTTACATTTGTAATGTAATCATACAAAAAAATATTGGGTACAACAAAGGTGAAATAGTCACCCTGATGTAAGGTTACTGTCCCGTTTCGGTCCGACCAGTTGATAAATAATTTTACTGCCTGTGAAGCTCTTAAATCACTGTAGATTGCTATGGTAGGGTCATATGCAATCCATTCCGCCAAGACGCTACTTGTATCCAATTCTCGGGTTATCACAATCGAGTCGATAATATTAACTGGCGACGCAGCAAATTGTGGGCTAATCCCGGACACATTATTGAAATTTCTCAATGTTTTTTGCCCATGAGCTGTTGCTCCATAGTCCATTCGTTATACATCTCCATTCTCAAAAAGTTCCTCCGCATCTTCCGGCTTAAACCTAAGAATTTATTGACATAAAATCGGCTCTTTCCTAAATTGTTTCCAATAGTATAAGACAAGGTTAGCCATACTATATTTTATGTGTCAACCAGTTTGATGTTACTTTTGGTGAGATGGAGAATTAGGTGGTGTCGTCACAATATCCCAATGTCCTATACTGACTCTTTTTGAGCCAGACTTCGTTAAAATTTCTTGACATAGCCCCACTAAGCTTTCGAAATTTTGCCTAGTCTGGCTCAAAAATAGCTCAGTATAGGGCATTTTGCTATTGTGACGACACCAACTAGAGTTCTTTGATATTTGTAATATTTTGTTGATTTTTTGGCGTCTATTTTCCGCTTCAAAATTTGTTAGGCGAAATAATTCGGTGTTAACAAACTTCCCCGCATCAGTAATATACTGAAATTCCATTAGAAATACAATAGACCTCTTGCCTAACCCATCTAATATCATCTGAGTTAGGCAAGAGGTCTAATCTTATTCGTCTTCATATTCATCAAGCGGCGGAAATACCTCTTCCAGCTTTATGGTGAAGTCTGGGAATATCACTGGGGTTATAGTGTCATTTCGGTCAAAGTATTCGACCGGATTGTACTTGCCGGTGTCTTTGTCGAGGTAAAAGCGGTCTATTGTTTGGTGGGCCGCATCAACAATCCAATATTCAAGAACTTCATGTTCCTGATAAAGATTAAATTTTTCAGTCAGGTCTCTTTTTTTAGTAGAAGGTGACAGCACTTCAATGACTAAGTCTGGACTACCGAAACAACCCCGATTATCCAGTTTTTTTCTGTCACAGACCACAAATATATCCGGCTGGATTACTGTAGATACTGTTTTTTTTGTCTCTCCTTCTTTTGGTAAGCGAACGTCAAAAGGAGCGTTATACACTTCACATTTTTTACCTTTAAGATAAACATTAAATTCTGTAAATAAATTCCCTGCTATTTTTTGATGTTGCCTATTAGCCCCTGGCGACATCAAATAAATAACGCCGTTAATAACTTCATACCGCCTGTCATCATCAATCTTGCAGTAGTCCTCATAATTATAAAAATTCTTTTCCGGTATTGTGTCCATTGGTCAAGCCTCCTATAATATTTATACCACTTTAGGGATAAAAAAGAGGTGGATAGACCCTAGGTAGTGTTTACACGAGATTGAAACACTCATCTTTTGGCGGATTTTTAGCCATACTTCGTTAAAATTTCTTGACATAGACCCACTAAGCCTGCGAAATTTTGCCTCGTCTGGCAAAAAATCCGCTCAACATCTAAGCATTTCAACTCATGTAAACACTACCTAATAGTATTTTAGTATTTAAATTTTTTCAGTCATTCCCATTATTATCACTCTTTTGTTTATTATACTATTATTTAATGTTACAATGCAAAAAAATAGTTTATAGGAATTAATACATACCTTATATAGTAAACATACAAATTTTATGTTAAAATTTATATAATAATAATTATATAGAATTTATTTAAGCGTTTAGTTAAGATTTTATATAGCTTTACAGTAAGCATTTGGAGATGAAAAACATGAACTTACCGCCTGGAACAATCAGCTATCCTGTCACAAAAATATTTGATGGGGATTTGGTAAAAAATAACGAGCCTGTCAATGAACCTATAATCATAGAAACCCCGCTTACTATATTTTTGAACGGCCAGGAATTAATCACCATGCTGGCCTCAACCGGAGAGGAAAAATATTTAGTCGTCGGTTTTCTGGCTTCAGAAGGAATTATTAAAAAGGCCTCCGATATAAAGTCAATGGATATTGATAATTTAAGCGGGATTATAAAAGTAGAAACATTCGCCGGAGAGACTATTGCTGAAAAAATGTTCTTAAAACGTTATCTTACAGCCTGCTGCGGCAAGGGGCGAAGTGCTTTTAATTTTGCCAATGACGCCCTTATTGCTCAAACAGTAACCGGCCAGCTTACTTTGACGCCGGAAGATATTTTTAATTATTCCCGGATGCTGGAAAAAGAGTCCGAGTTATTTCAGGCGACAGGAGCGGTTCATGGCGGGGCGCTGGCCGAGGATGGGCGGATAAGTTTTTTAAGTTTTGACATAGGCAGACACAATGTTTTCGATAAAATCTACGGACGCTGTCTGACAGAAAACATTTCCCCGGAAAATAAAATAATGGTCTTTACCGGCAGAATTTCTTCAGAAATACTTCTCAAACTCAGCAAAATGAATATCCCGGTAGTTATAGCCCGTTCCGCCCCCACCAGTTTGGCTCTGGACATGGCGGAAGAACTGGGGATAACGGTAATCGGCTTCGCCAGGGGAGAGCGGTTTAATGTCTATACGCATTCGTACAGGGTTAAAATATAAGAAACTTTGATTAAGGAGGATTTTTAAAGAAATGAGCAAAAAAAGTGTTATCTTATTAATATCCGTCATGTTGTGCGGTATTTTGCTCACAGGCTGCGGCGGAGGTGATGATAAGAAAACAGCGGCTCCGGCGGCAGGAGACAATAAACTCATTATCTACACATCCATGAAGGAATCTCTTATCGCCGGACTAGTTGACGGATTCAAAAAGAAAAATCCAGGTATTGAGGTAGATTATCAGTCAGCCGGTGCCGGTAAACTTATGGCGAAAATTGCGGCAGAACGGCAGAGCGGCCGTATCCTGGCTGATGTTATCTGGACAAGCGAAGTTCCCGACTTTTACACTATGAAAAAAGAAGGCATTTTGGAAAAATACCAGACGCCGCTTTTCAACGAAATTTTAAATCCTTTTGAGGACTATGACGGATACTTTACGGCAGTCCGGCTCGGAACACTAGGTATAGCTGTCAACACTGACAAAATTAAAACTCCGCCCAAAGAGTGGGCCGACCTTTTTAACCCAGAATATAAAGGCGCTTTCGGCATAGCTGACCCGGCTCTTTCCGGGACAGCTTATATGAGTGTTGCCCTGTTAGAGAAGCAATTCGGATGGGCGTTCTTTGAAAAGCTATACGGAAATCAGGCCCGGATAGGCAAGGGTTCCGGCCAGGTTGTTGATGACACTGCCTCCGGCGAACTTGCCGCCAGCCTTGCTGTTGACTATATAACTGTCGATAAAATTGATAAAGGCGCGCCTATTGCTCTTTACTATCCGCCGGAGCTTTTGATTGCTCCAAGCCCTGTGGCTATATTTAAAGGAAGTCCCAACCTCGAGGCCGCAAAGAAATTTGTAGACTATCTTTTTAGTCAGGAAGCTCAGACGCTAATTGCCGACGAGGGTACGCTTCCTGTGCGTAAAGACGTAAAGAGTTCGGAAAAATTCAATCTGCCTGAGCCTGAGGACGCTTTGAAGCGTTCCATAAAGATAGATTACATCAAAATGATGGATTCGAAGGAAGCAACGGTGAAGAAGTTTACCGATACCCTACAGGGGAAGAAATAATCTTATGCACTCAATCACGCCAAAGAACAGTTTTGGAGCAGCGCAGATAATCCTCTTTTTCTCCATTTCCATTTTGGTTATTGTGGTGGCTGTTCCGGTTCTTTTGATTTTTTTTAACGCGTTTTGGGTAAACGGCGAGTTTAATCTCAGGGATGTCGCCAAGATTCTCTTAGAAAAAGATACTTATCAGGCTTTGGTAAACTCGCTTATTATCGCTGGCGGCGCTACGATAGGCGGCACTATAATAGGCACTTTTTTTGCCTGGCTGGTAACCCGCACCGACCTTCCCTACAAAAAATTTATGAAGGGCATGTTCCTAGTGCCGTTTATGCTCCCGTCATTTATAGGCGCTCTGGCCTGGAAGATGCTGCTTTCACCAAACGCGGGGCTTATCAATAAATTTTTTATGAATAATCTGGGCTTCGAGGGCCCAATATTTAATATCTACAGCTATTTGGGCATTATTTTGGTTGAGATAATGTATCTGTTTCCCTTTGTCTTCATCCAAGTTTGCGGGGCGCTTGAACGCATGGACCCGACACTGGAAGAGGCGGCCCGCGTATCCGGGGCCGGGTTATTTACCACTACCAGAAAAATTACAATTCCATTAGTGCTGCCAAGTATTCTTTCCGGGGCGCTTCTTATAATGCTCTACTCAATGGCGCACTTTGGCACTGTCGCTGTGCTTGGCATAGAAAACGGAATATCCAATATCCCGACACTTATTTATCAGCGCATACATCAGAGCGGGGGGAATTTTGACTCAATACGGACAGGTACGGTACTTGCCACCGTGTTGGTGGTAATGGCGGCTTTAATCATTTGGTTGCAGGGGAAAATATTGAGTAAAGGAAATTATCAGATTATCGGCGGAAAAAGCTTCCGGCCAATGGAGTTGAAATTGCGCGCTCTGCGGATGCCTCTTCTTATCTTTTGTTTCCTCTACATTGGTTTTACCATTGTCCTGCCTACAGTGGTCATTTTTCTGGTAGGAGGGCTGAAGACCTATGGATTGCCCTTTACTTGGGAAAATCTCTCTCTTAATAACTATAAATTCATCCTCTTTGATTACAAAGTGACTAAAGACGCAATCTGGAACAGCGTTACGTTAGGTTTAAGCGCGGCAGTTATTACTGTGTTAGCCGGAGTTATGATTTCCTATGTCATTGTTAAGATGAAGGTACGAGGCAAAGGCATCTTAGAGTTTTTAGGGATGCTGCCTTTCTCGGTTCCCGGTTCGGTAATCGCCCTGGGCGTGATACTTGCTTGGAGCGGCAAGTATGGGATAAATCTCTATAACACGGTTTGGATAATCTTGGTGGCCTATATTGCGCGTTACATGGCCTTTTCCCTCAAAGCAAACTCGGCAGCTTTGCAGCAGGTACATGACTCTTTGATAGAGGCAGCCCGCTCCTGCGGGGCTACCATGTGGCAGTCGCTCAAGGATATAGTGTTCCCCCTGGTGCGTCCTGGAATGCTGGCGGCTTTCTTTCTAATTTTTCTTCCTTCTCTTAGAGAACTGACCGTTTCTATTATGCTTTATTCGCCAACCACCCGAACTATAGGAGTTGCTATATATACTTTGAATGAAGACGGGGAAACTGTAGTTTCGGCGGCCTTAGCCGGTATTGCCCTGATACTGATTATTGTGGGGCAAATGCTGATTAACCGTTTCACCAGAAAGGCAGGTATCAGGTAAATAAAAACAGACTGGAGGAACTAATGAGCGAAGGGCGAGTTGAGATTATCCCCGCTGACCTCCTGCAAGGCAACCGCTTTCAAAATTGTTTCGTGATATTTGACGAGATTCAAAATATTCATATGGACAGGACTTTTGCCTTTTTGTCAAGAGTTGGCGAAGGTTGTAAGTTCGTGATAATAGGAGACATATCTAAAGGCCAGAAAAGCAAAAAAATCAAGTTAGAGCCTGTTCACTGTCTTAAATTGCCATTAAGAGGAGCATTCCTGTAACAAATAAAACTGAGGATTGAATAAAAGAGTACCTCCAGATAAAATACGGAAAGTAAGTACTCTGCAGAGACTTAACCGTAAAAAATAAAACTGGAGACACCTAAGATGAATAATAATCAAAACAAACGAATTTTGCAAGTAACAAAAAGCACGCTGATAGTCGGAATAGATGTAGCGAGTGAGATACACTACGCCCGAGCATTCGACAACCGTGGAATAGAACAGGCGAAGGTATTTAAATTTACCAATGACCTGTAAGGGTTTGAAATATTTGCAAAATGGTTTGAAACAGTAAAAATTAGAAGCGGGAAAAAAGTATACTAATCGGCATGGAACCGACCGGCCACTATTGGTTCAACCTTGCCCAACATCTAAGAGAAAGTGGCATAAAAACAGTATTAGTCAACTCATTTGCCGTAAAACGCAGCAAAGAACTTGATGACAATAATCCTACCAAAAATGACCGCAAAGATCCCAAAACGATAGCCATGCTTGTAAAAGACGGACGTTATATGGAACCATACATACCGCAAGGCGTGTATGCAGAATTGAGAACTGCCATGAACAGTCGCTGGCAAATAAACAAAAGCCTAAACCGAATCAGAAACCAGATAGACAGATGGCTTAGAATCTATTTTCCAGAGTTTTTGCGGGTATTTGCCGATTGGGAAGGAGTTGCGGCGCTCATCATCTTACGCGAGTTTAAAACGCCTGAGAAGATTATTTTAAAGACAGTCCCGGAAATTGTCGGACGCTGGAAACAAGACAAGATACGCGCTGTAGGAAAAACGAGCAGAGGCATTGATTGACGCCGCAAAAAATACTACCGCCATTAAAGAGGGCTTGGTAGCGGCTGAATTGGAGCTTGATATTCTGCTTGAAGATTATAGTCAAAAAATGCGGCAATACAATGCCGTTATGGAGTTGGTGCAAGAGCTTTTAAAACAAATACCAGGAGTAGAAGAGCTATTAAAGATTAAAGGAATCGGACTTGTAACGGTAGCCGGATTTATCGCTGAAGTAGGCGATATCAGCCGCTTTAGTCATCCAAAACAAGTGCAAAAATTCGCCGGTTTAAATCTAAAGAAAATAGCTCCGGCAAACACAAAGGCAAAACAAAAATCAGCAAAAGGGGACGAAAACGCTTACGAGCCATACTTTTCCGGGCGATGATGCCATTAGTGTCTAAAAATGAAGAGTTTAGGGCTATTCATAAATATTACACGACACGCCCGAATAATCCGTTAAAAAAGATTCAATCATTGATAATGCTTTGCTCTAAATTAATCCGAGTTATTTATACTGTATTGATTAAAAATGTTAGTTATGAACCACAAAAAATGTTACTGGATATGAAAAAACAGGAGCTTCTGGCAGCTTAAAAGTTAAAAGTAATCCCTATTTAAAACGTAATGATACTGACAAAATGAGCCGGGATAGTTGCTAAATTTTCCATTAGGGCATAGACCCCGTAAAGGAGCAAACCAAACATCCACCATGCGGATAGGCAGGACGAAGGAATTTAGGGCTGACTTTGTGTCATGACCCACTTAGACATAGGAGGGTAGTCACCGCATATTTTGTGGATTCCATGAGGCCAACATATAACCATTTTTTACCTGATAACGTCAGAGGTTTAGTTGGCTATTGCCTTCTTTATTCTTTTCCGAATTTTATGCCTTTTCCCTTGGTCAAAAGTTTATTGCGTTTTTATCATTTAATGCGTTTTAGTGAGTATTATGGAGATTTTTTAAGATTATAGAAGGAGGATAACTTAAGCCCTTTTTAGTAACAAGCGTATAAAGGCAAGAATAGTCATCTGTAGACAGTTAGATAATTTACGTTCACAATTTTTCCAAAGGCGACGGTATTTTTCAAGCCAGGCAAAGGTTCTTTCTACGACCCAGCGTTTCGGAATAACTGCAAAGGTATGCAATTCATTGCGTTTGGCGACTTCAACATCCGCATCAATTAATGCATGTACAGCGATTGCAAATTTTTCACCAGTATATCCACCGTCTACAAGTGCTTTTGATACCCTTGTCAAATTTGGCGCATACATTTTAATCATTTCCAAAGCGCCATTTCGGTCAGTCATATTTGCGGTTGTGACATGTATGGCATGGGGCAATCCATTGGTATCGACACCAATATGTATTTTTATCCCAGAAGTTTTTTTCCCGCATCATAGCCTTTTTCTTCAGCAAGGTCTGTGTTTTTTACGCTTTTTGAGTCCACGATAATCATAGACGTTTTAGCCTCACGCCCATTTTTAACACGCTCGGACATGACTAATTGTTGCATTGTCTGTTCAAAAAGCGATATGCCAAGTTCATTTTCCTCGCCCCACATTTGGTAATATTGATATAAACTTTTCTTTGCCGCATAGTCCAAAATAAGAGACTGGAGGCCGCAATTATTACGGTTATGAGCGTTAAAGTATGAGCTTGAACAAAGATTATTATCTCAAACAAAAAATTTACCAAACCGTCAGGCAGCATCTCATGGATGAAGACCGAGGCGGCTAAAGCGGGGACTAAGGGCAAAGTTAAACAGGCTTTTTAGAGCCGGATTCTGTTTGAATTGCCGGTATTGCTGAAAAATATTTATTCTCCAATAAAAATATGCAAAAAGAAATAATAAACCCAACGCCTGTTCCTATAAAGGGAAAAATAATTTGTCCAAGATAAAACTGACAAATAAGAATATAGGTTGTTCCGGCTATGATTACGCGGTCATCAACAGTTCTGTAAAAAACATCCGTAAAAGTAAGAATGAGTAAAATAATGGTAAAACCGAGGTGCAAGAAAAAGTTAATATCCATGTCAAAATTTACTTCCAAGTGAGGTATAGGTAGAGCCATTTTTTAAAGTTATGGTTAGCTTGTATTCGGTTTGGCTATTTTGCAGGGTATAGGAAAATAAACTTAGCTGGACTGAAGGCGAAATAAAGTTCATGTCCTGCAAAACGGTTAAATTATCCGGGTATTTGCCGCCATGACTTGAATACCAATAATTTAAGGCGTTATCAAGTGTCAGAGATTGGTCTTTTAAAATATCGTCGGAAACGCTTTGTACTATCGTTCCGTTTGAGGGTATTAAAGGCGCTAACAGAACAATCATAAGCACAAAAGCGATAACTATTTCAAACAATATTGACCCGTGGCGTTTGGTTAGTTTAAAATTTTGCAAAATTACCACCTGCTTGGTTGATTTCTTTTTGCTTCAAATTTAAATATTAATTTTACGATTAATTTTAAGTTGCATTTTGCGAAAATAAGCAATAAAATTATAGTAGTATTAATGAAGGGAGCGGTTAATATGCCAAATATTAAACCTGTTTCAGATTTGAGAAACTACAATGAAGTTTTGAAAGATATTGCTGCGGGGCAACCTGTTTATCTTACAAAAAATGGCCGTGGTTGTTATGCCATTGTCGATATAGCCGAATATGAAAAGCTGAAAGCTGCCCTAAAGCTTATGTCTGCGCTTGCCGTAGGTGAAAAAAACGGGCGAGAAAATGGCTGGCTAACCATTGAAGAGGTAGAAGCTTCTTTAGGAATAGACCATGTATAACCTTCACCTCTCACCCGAAGCAAAAAAAGATTTACAAAATATTAAAAACTATATTTCATCAGAACTTAGCAATCCTGATGCTTCTTTAAGAACAGTCTCAAAAATTACTAAATCAATACGCACTTTGATAACTTTACCCGATATTGGTTCTTCTCTTTCATCTATTTTGGACATAAGAACAGACTATTGTTTTTTAGTATGCGATAATTATTTAGTATTTTATAGACGAGAAAACATGGATATACTTGTGGTGAGAATTCTTTATGGCAAGCGTGATTATCTAAAAATTCTGTTTGAATAACTTCAAAGCCTTACCTATTACTAATAAAACTTCATATTCTGAAATTATTCAGTTATTGCGCCTTAATCAAATAAATTACAACCCGATTTACAGGCCGGTTTTCGTCGGCTGTAGGAACAACACGGGAAGGGTTAAAAATTATAGTTGAAAAATACCAATTAGTAGCGCCTCCAGTTACAGAAGCGGGAGAATTGCTTGTTCTGTAAAATGTTCCAGAGGGAGTAACCCCTGCAGGACTTGATATTCCCATTACATGTTCTAATTGTCCAGCTATATTCCTTATTGTGTCCCCCTGTAGTCCTCCCAACATTGCTGATTAATGGATAACTGTTCCGGTTGGGTTCTTTCTTGAAAATCCGCATACCGGGGCAGGCCCACCGCTAACAGGATTGCAACCGCAACTGTCCAAAATGCCAATTGCATGAGGTCAAATCCTTTTCTTTTTTTAATTCTGAGTTGAATAGCTGTTAACATTGAAAAAACCTCCCATTTTAAAATTCACTTTCCAAATACGCCGTAGTCGTCGCCGCTAAAGGCTGTCGGTAATGTAGTTCCCCCACCTCCGGAATTATTTACTTTGTTTTTTCCTAATGACCAAACTGCGAAACCACTATCTGTATAAGCGTAACAATAGGCGCTTGCTCCGCCAGTGCCGTTAATTCCAGCGCTGGTTGTACCCCAAGCATCTGCTGATTGGCAGCCAAGGGCCATATGCACCGTTTTTAGTTAGCAATGCCGCCAAATTTGGCGGATAGTCGCCAATTTCATATTTGTACTGGCTTATCGCATTGGCTATAGCTGAAATTTGAGTCATGTCACTGCTTTTTTTACCTGCTGAAATAGTGTCGTCGCCTCTTGGCAAAGCAATTGCCAGCAAAACAAGTATGACGACAGTGCCAATAGCTATTTCTGTAAGCGAAAATGCTTTTCTTCTTTTTGCTTTCATGATTTAAATTAAACTCCTTGCGTCAACATAAGCATTGGGTATTGAACAGATAAAATAATAAGAATTACTAAGGCAAAAGCCGGAATCAGGAAAATCGGGGTTATTTTTGTGCCGAAGGTTTCTGTTTTTGAATCAACGATTTTTTTGTAAAAGTTTGCCGCTTCTTCTAATATTTCATTGATTGTACCATTGTCTTCTCCAGTTCTGATTAAATTAATAACAGTATTATCCAAAATTTTATCTGTGTTGTTTCTTTCAAGAGCTTGGGCCAGAAGGGGGCCGCTTTTCATTAAGACAGCCGTTTTTCTCAGCATTTTTGCCATTATTTCATTGCCGACAGCTTCGGCGGTATACTCTACAGCTTGCATGGATGAAATCCCCGAACTATAAAGCAGCCTAAATATTTTTAAAAATTTATACTGCAAAAAAGCGTAATGGATATGTTTATAAACAGGGATTTTTAACAGCAAGGAATCTCTGGCTGAAGGATTATTTTTAAAATAACGCTTGAACCAAAAACCGGAGAGTATCATAATTGAAAGATGGATATACCAGAAATCAGTACATAAATTAAAGGATTGAATAAGGATTTGGGTAAAAAACGGCAGAGGTAGGTTTAAATCGTCATAAATTTGCTGAAAATAAGGCACGATAAAAAACATCATGATAATAAGCGCCAAAATTATAATCACCCCGGCAAATGATACCGGCAGTACAGCCGAATAAATTTTTCGCAGTATATCAGCCGTTTGTTCCATATCGTAAGAGATTTCTTTTAAACAATTGGTTAATTCCCCTGATTCTTCTCCGGCGCGGACGACTTGGGCGCAAAACTTGGGAAAACAGTCTTGTTTAGAAATAGCTTCCGATAAACTTTTTCCGTTAATTAAGTCTTTGTAGATTGCTTTTAAAGCCGCTTTTAAACTAGGGTTTTCTGTTTGTTTTTCAAGAGCATTAACAGCAATTTGAGAGGTACTTCCAGACTTGCAATAAAGCGCCAATTGCAAAAAGAATAAAAACAACTCATTATAAGACGGTTTCATTTTTAAGATTTTTTTGAGCATAAATTTTCTCCTCGTTTTTTACAAAGGCGGCGGAAAAACCCGGACTAATTCGGATAGTTTTACCCTGCCGTCCCGGACAAGATTAAGGCCTTTTTCCCAGATGGTTTTAAATTATTTTTCTTTGCGAAGAAATCCTAAAATTTCGTTAATCCCGCGTTCTTCGCGCAATAAGAAATCCCGAAACTTGTTATCAAACAAAATAATTTCCGCCGCAACAGTCCGGCCGGAAAAACCTTCGTTACAGGAAGAACAGCCTTTCCCTCTTTTTGGAGTTCCGCTATTGATGTAATCAAGGTCTTTTTGAGATAAAAGCAAGGTTTCTTCTTCCGATAAAATATAACTTTCGGAACAACGGGGGCAATTGAGCGCCAGCAGCCTTTGGGACAAAATGCCGTTAAGTTCTTTTAAAAGAGAGGATTTGGTCACTTTCATGTCAAATAGCCTGTCTAATGCGGAAATAGCGTCTTTGGCGTGAAGCGTTGTAAGCACTCTATGGCCTGATAATGAAGCCGTTATTAAAAGTTCAGCGTCTCCTTGATCCCGCGTTTCGCCGTAAAAAATAGTTTCCGGGTCTTGCCGGAGGATTTCTTTGAATATTTTTTTGCCGTCCAAACTTCTTTCTTTGGATTCGGCTTCCCGGATTTGAATTTGGGTTAAAAACTCGTCTTTGTATTCGCAGGGGTTTTCTATAGTTATGGTGTTATGACTGAGACTTTTAAACGGTTTCATAGCTGCGTGAATAGTAGTGCTTTTACCGCTTCCTACCGGGCCGGTGACGACAAATAATCCTGCCGGTAATATAAGCGCCTTTTGAATACTTCTTTTGTCTTCTTCTAAAAAACCAAGTTCATCTAAATCTAAAGGAACTTTGTTGGAATCAAGAAGACGGATTACAGTTTTTTGGCCGCAAATGGTGGGTATTGTTGAAATCCTAAAATCAATCAGCTTTTGGTTAAATACTTTGGTAAATGAACCGCCGTCAGGCATTAATTTATTGGAAGTATCCATTGGGGGGTTACACATGGATTTTATAACATTGACCACAGAATCTTTTTCGTTTTTGTCTATTGGGTATTCTTTACTGAAATTGACCATCCGGCCATCTATCCTGATTGATACATATGTCCGGTTGTTGCCGGGTTCAAAATGAATGTCGCTGCCGCCCTTATTCAAGGCCGTGGTAATAATTCTATCCACTTTGGAAGCCAGAGCCGATTTTTCGGTTTCATCAAGTTCGGAAGTTCCTTCTTCTTCCTCAACGTCGGATAAACCGTCCATAGTTAGTTTAGTTTTGACATCATAGTGAAACAAAATGCCTTCTTTAACATTTTCAGCATCGGCTAATTTAATTTTGACCTTCATCTTGGCAAATTCTTCAAACAAAGCCGTTTCCTTTAAATTTTGCGGTAAATCGGTTACTAAAATAAGCTGCCCGGCTTCAATTTTCAAAGGAATAATCTGGTGTTTTTCAATAATTTCTTTGTCAAAAATATTTAAAGCTTCAACAGGAATGTCGGTATCTTTTATACTTTGGCCATACCATAAATCGCTTCTTTTTAGTAAATCCAGGTAATATTTTTGGGTTGCCGGAATTGGAACAGTTGTTTTCATAGTCGTCACCTTTATTGATTTTCCGCATACAGGCGGTCTATTTCGGTTTTTAAAGAAGATGTTCCCAGGACTGTAGTTGGCTCTTTTTCCGGCAGGGGAGCGGGTTTATCCTTGCCCGTTTTAACAATAGTCTGCAGCGTTTCAACAGTGGTTTCTTCATCCAAGATGTACGGCGTTACTATGAAAAAGACTTCACTTTGTTCCTTGCTTTTTTCTTTATATTGGAACAATTTACCTAAAATCGGGAGATTCATTAAACCGGGAATGCCTTTTAAGTTTTCAATGTCGGACTGCCTCATTAGGCCGCCTATCACGATATTGTCGCCTGATTTTACCCTAACTTTGGTTTTAGCCTGCCGGGTGGAAATTTGAGGGGCTGTGGTGCTGCCGCTGGTAATCCACTTGGAAACCGCGCTGACGCTTGGTTCAAGTTCCAAAGTAATCATCTTTTTTTCTTTGTCGTTGATAAAGGGAGTTACTTTTAATTTCGCGCCGACTTCCTGAAAAGTTACAGTGGCGTCGGTTGTGCCGTTGCTGGCGGTGCTGCTTTGGATAACAGGCACTTGGTCGCCCATCAGAAGGTTTGCCTCCTGACCGTTAAAAGTGGTAACTGCCGGTCTTGCCAGAACGCGGCCATTGTCTATTTCCTTTAAAGCGTCGCTGGTTACAGTAAATTGAACCTTGAACGGTTTGACCGAATTATCATAACCAGGCCAGGTATATTGAAAGCCTAGCTTTACCGAATCGGAACGGGTCACTTCTATCATCTGGGCCATAATGAAAATCTGGTCTACAGGTTTGTCCAGAAGGGAGATAATATTCTCCACCTTTTGTAAAACTGCCGGTGTTGAATCTACCGATATGCTGTTGTATTCAGGATTAATCTTGATTTTATTTTCCGGGATAAAGGACAACAGTTCTTCTTTAACTAGGGTTAACGTGGCGTTTTTTAAAACAAACCGTTTCAGTTGGGTGTTGTAATCAGTCGGGGTGACAATAATAGTGTTGTTGTCGATTGTCCAGTTAAAATTGTAGGCTTTGCTAAGTAAATCCATAGCCTCATCCACGCTTTTTCCGGTCAGGCTCATGGTGACTAATTTATCTGTGTCAACATTGATAATAATTTCCCTGCCTGCGCGGTAGGCGATTGAATAGAGGGCGGTATTCAATGTCGTTCCTTTGGAAAAAGTAAAATCGTACTGGTTTTCTTCGGCAAAAACTTGGGTGTAAGCTGAAATATTAACCATAAATGTAAACAAGAACAGGAGTATTATTTTTTTCATATTCAAACTCCATTCATAATGTTATAATAGAATTAAGCAACTATTTTCAGATAAAAGGCGTGAAAACAAAATGCCACACCAGCAATACGACAAAGCATATAAAGAACTCTTCTCAAACCAGGAAATATTTATCCAGTTAATAAAATCATTCTTAAAGGAAACCTGGGTTGAAAATATTGACGAAAATTCCCTCAAAACAATAGATAAATCTTTTATTCTGCCTGACTTTTCCAAAAAAGAAGCGGATATAATTTATCGCGTGAATACAAAAGACGGCGAAACCAGCCTGTATCTTTATATTTTGTTGGAACTCCAATCGACTGTGGATTACCATATGCCCTACAGACTGCTTATGTATATGGCCGGGGTTTGGCAGGAGCATTTAAAAACCGTTAACAAAGCTGAGACAGGAAAAAAGAGCTTTAAACTGCCTCCTGTTGTGCCGGTAGTTTTGTATAACGGGGCGGACAATTGGACTGCGGCTCGGAGCTTTAAAGAAATTCTGACTGGGTACGAATCATATGGCAGGCATATTTTGGATTTTGAATATTTCCTGATAGACGTCAACAGATGCGAGGCCAAAATACTTGAAGAAATGGGAAACATAATAAGTTCTGTTTTTCTGATTGAACAAAACAGACAAACCGCCGGACAGTTAACCCAGTTGCTAAAGAAAATGATACCTGTCCTGGAGAACCTCCCTCAAGAGCATTTTAAAATGTTCCTGAGGTGGCTGACGGAAGTGATAATAAAATCCTTGCCGGAACCGTTTCAGTATCAGGCTATAGATTATCTTAATAATACTTATCAGGATAAATTGGAGGTGAATACTTTGATTTCCAATGTTACCAGAACAATTGAGGAATCTTTGAAAACCAGTTGGATGGAAGGTAAACTGGAGGGCAAACTGGAAATAGCCCGTAATCTCTTATTAATGGGTTTAAGCTTAAAACAAATTCAGGAAGCTACCGGACTTGATGAATCTGAGATTATTGCTTTAAAAGACAAGAGGCAATAGGTAAAACCAAAATTTACATCTCCAAAGTTAAAGTCCGGTTGTCCAAAATAACCGAACTGGCGGTAATTTTGGAAACATAACCCCAGGGTGAATTTTTGCCTTCAACGACAATGGTTTCATTTGTGCCATCATCCAAAATCGCCATATTAGCAGGCCGTCCGGGTTTGTATAAAACAGCTTTTAAAAAAACGTCTCTTACCGATGCGGAGGCTATGCCGAGCGTACCGGGCATGTCAGGTAATTCAAAGTTAGTGGGAAAATCCGGCATGTTATCAGGCAATTGCGGGATTAAAGGAATTTCTGAGGGAGTAGCGCCGCCTTTTGCTTGATTTGTGAAATCGTTGAGTAAGGCAAAAGGAGAAGAAAAATCTTCCGGGAAGTTTAATGAAGCGGCATATTGAGTAACTGAATCTTCCATAGCTTTATCTTCGTTTGCAATTACCTTTTCTTCCGGGTTATCGGGGACGGATAAAATTTCTTCTTCCTGGTTGCCGCCGTCAAATATAACGAAGTTAAACAAAAACAAACCGGCTATAAGCAAAACAAGTGGGGCTATCAATCGTTTTTTTCTGGTACTGTCCATAGCAAAAATCCTCTTATTCGACGTAAATTTTGTACTTTAATTTGGTTTCCACTAAATTACCGGCATTAGGTTTGGGACTCATTGAACAATTGATTATGGAAATCAATCCGGCGCTTTCCTGTAGCTGCCGGATATATTTAACAGTATTTTCCCAAGAACCGGAAAAGCCCATTTCAAATTCCAGGCTGTTTTTATCTGCCTCCGGCAACGATTGAATGGAAGTAACATCCAATTGATAATCTTTGGTTTTTTGGATTAATTCGTTCTGAATGGTTTCTATCTTGCTTCTTGCCGACAAATGGGCGAAATTTCCATGCTCTTTCCTAAACTGAACTTCTTCTGCCCGGTACCCATTTATAAAATCTTTTTCTCTTTTTATTTCGCTTTCTGCAATGTTTGCCCGGCTGCCCTGGCCGCTTATAAAGATTAGTGAGGCTATGAAAATTCCGAATACAAGAAAGGTCACAAATAAAAGCCTAAACATCTTGCTTTTGGAATGATTATGGTTTAGCTTAAAATACCGCCAAAATTCTTTTGTTTTCATACTGATGTTTTACCTCGCAATCTTGATACTGAATGTCTTTAAACCTTGATTCGGGGCGGAAGATATTTTTTCGACAACCGCCTGGGAAAAAACAGGTTTATTCTCGTTTATTTTGGCTACATATTCATTGAACCCGGCAGGATCGGAGCCAAAGCCTTCAATTCGGATTGTGTTTGAAATTTCCAGACGGGTAAATTTTAGGCCGTCCGGCTTTATGCTAAGCAAGGCATAAAGGGTATCTATCGGCTGACAATCTTCGGTTTTGGCTTTTTGGAAAAGCTCTTTTTTCTTTTGGAGCAAACCGTTATTTTTTTGCGCTGTCAAATATTCATTTTTTATGGCTCAACGCCAAAAACGTCGCTTGACAAATAAAAAACCCGAATCCAATTGAAAAAGCATCTGAGAACCAGTATTCTGCAAGTGCTAATAAACAGAGTACATAAAAGGAACTCAGATGCACTTACAGGATATCAACACATTATTAAATTTGCAAGGAATAACTATTATTAAAACGCTGGAAACAGTTGACAATATTTTGGTAATTACTCTTGAACCGTCAGATTACACGCAACAATGCCCTTGTTGCCATTCAAACCATGTGATTCGCAAGGGTAACAGAGGATATAGAAGCGTTCGTCACTTGCCAATTTTTGAGTATGTCACCCAACTACAATTACCTAAAATCCAAATGCAGTGTAGAAAATGCCAAGCGTATTTTTCCTGGGAGTATTCTTTTGTGCAAGGGAAATCACGATTTACAAATGGGTTTAAAGAAAAAGTGGCAAGTGATACATCAGGCAGCACTGTAACCCATACAGCCAGGAATTACAAGCTCTCTTATTCAAGTTGTGAGCGAATATTTAAAGAACACCTTGAAATCCTATCCCCACTATTAGACCAAAAAGCACAATCTATCAGTAGCGACACCTACAAGCTTGTACTTGGTATTGATGATTTTGCAATACGTAAGGGTCATAGTTATAATACGGGGATTCATGATATTCGTAACGGCAGTTTGCTACATATAATTTCTGGCAGAAAACTCGAAAACTTAAGAGACGATGTCCAAAATTATCCTGACATCTATAAACTAGAACCTGTCGCTGTTGTTATGGATTTAGCCAAGTATTACCACACTTTTGCAGCGGAAGTATTCCCGAATGCAGTTCGTATTGCTGACCGATTTCATGTAAACCGTTACATACTTGACGCTTTGCAAAATATTAGAAGACGTGTAAGTAAAGAACAACCAAATCAATACCGATTGCTAAAAAGCAATAAATCATTACTTTCCAAGCGCTCGGACAAACTGTCATATCAAGAAATTTCTCTTGTGCGGCAACTACTTTCCTTAAATCCTGACCTTAAAGCTGTCTATGAACTTAAAGAAGAGTTAATTACTTGGTATGACTGTTCAAGTAATATTGAGCAAGCAAAATGTGTATACAAAAAATGGTTGTTAAAAGCTAAACAATTGTTAATTCCTGAACTTAATCAAGCATTGACTACTTTTGAAAATTGGGAAGAAGAAATCACTAATTATCATCGTTACCGTTTCACCAATGCTGCTGTTTTGCCTTCAACAGCAGCATTAGTAAACGATAACGATGATAGTTAGTCAACGGCGCTGTTACAATTCTCAGAAGTAGTCAATGCTTGATTGAGTTCGGGAATCACCAAGAGTTTAGCTTCAACAACCATTTTTTATATATTTTGCTTGGTCGATATTACTTGAACGGTCAGCCAAGTAATTAACTCTTCTTTAAGTTCGTAGACAGCCCTAAGATCAGGTTATGGAAAGTAGTTGCCGCACAAGAACAGCCTCTTGATGAGAGAGAATGTCCGAGCGCTTGGAAAGTAATGATTTATTTCATTTAACAATCGATATTGTTGTGGTTCTTTAGTTTTTACACGTCTTCTAATATGTTGCAGAGCATCAAGTATGTAACGGTTTACGTGAAACCGGTCAGTAATACGAACTGCGTTCGGAAATATATTTTTGCAAAAATGTGGTAATACTTGGCCAAATCCATAACAACAGCGACAGGTTGAAGTTTATAGATATCGGGATAGTTTGGGATATCGCCTCTTAACTCTTCGAGTTTTCTGCCTGGAATGAATGACATGCAGTAAACTGCCGTTACGAATGTCATGAATTCCCGTATTATAACTATGGCCCTTACTGTATTGCAAAATCATCAATTTCAAGTACAAGCTTGTAGGTGTCGCTACTGATAGATTGTGCTTTTTGGTCTAATACTGGGGATAGGATTTCAAGGTGTTCTTTAAATATTCGCTCACAACTTGAATAAGAGAGCTTGTAATTCCTGGCTGTATGGGTTACAGTGCTGCCTGATGTATCACTTGCCACTTTTTCTTTAAACCCATTTGTAAATCGTGATTTCCCTTGCACAAAAGAATACTCCCAGGAAAAATACGCTTGGCATTTACTTACACTGCATTTGGATTTTAGGTAATTGTAGTTGGGTGACATACTCAAAAATTGGCAAGTGACGAACGCTTCTATATCCTCTGTTACCCTTGCGAATCACATGGTTTGAATGGCAACATGGGCAATGTTGCGTGTAATCTAACGGGTCCACAGTAATTATCCATCTATTGTTAACAATTTCTGGTGTTTTTGTGATATTTATTTCTTGCAAATTTAATAATGTGTTGATATCCTGTAAGTGCATCTGATTTCCTTTTACGTAGTCTGTTTGTTAGCACTTGCAGAATACTGGTTTTCAGATGCTTTGATAGTGTCTTGTCAAGTGGTGTAAATTGAGAAACAACAAAAGTGACAAGAAAAGAGAAGTGATGGTTAATATTCCCAACAAGCAATAACGCTTTTTCTTTTCTTTCTTTTTTCGGTTTTCTTTCTGTTCTTTTTCAGCCGTTATCTGGTAAATTCAATAAAGGCAGATGTGATAAGGCTTTTCAATTTTAACATGGACTCTAAACTCATATAGCGTTTTTCGGCCGCCAGCCATTCATCCTGTTGTTCCATTAACACCGCGCCGATAAGGCGGATCACAGCTTTACGATTTGGAAAGATAGAGACAACATTAGAGCGGCGACGAATCTCCTTATTGAGCCTCTCCAAAGGATTGGTTGAATGAATCTGTGGATGATGAACCTTTGGAAACATCATGTATGCAAGTATTTCTTCTTCTGCATTTTCTAGTACTTCCATAGCTTTAGGAAAATGATGTTCAAGTTGATTGACTACGTTACGAAGCTGCTTTTTTTGCTTCTTCCAAACTCTCTTGCGCGAAGATGGTACGAACCATAGCGGCAACCATGCCTTGTTGTTTGTGGTTGACGTGGCAAAGAATGTTTCTCATGCAGTGAACCAGACAACGCTGCCAACTTGTACCAGGAAAAACGGTGGAAATAGCCTCTTTAAGCCCTGCGTGAGCATCGGATATGATAAGTTTCACACCGGATAGGCCACGAAGTACCAATGAACGTAAAAACTCTTCCCAAAATGCGCCATTTTCACTCATGCCTATATCGAAGCCAAGTAAATGACGAGTAGCATCATCATTTACTGCAATAGCCACTACAAATGCCATATTCTGAACATGTCCCGCTTCACGTACCTTGGGAAACGTTGCGTCAAGCCAGATATAAGGAGATGCTCCAGCCAATGGGCGTTTACGGAATATCTCCACACTTTCGTCAAGTTCCTTGCATAATCTTGATACCGCGCTTTTGTCAATCTTTATACCCATATCTTCAACGAGTTTATCTGCTTTGCGGGTGGAAACGCCGTTGACGTAGGCTTCTTGTATTACATTTACAAGCGCATTATCAACCATCCGGCGCGGTTCTAAAAAGCCTGGGTAATAACTTTGACCACTTCGCAATTTGGGTATTTGAAGCATTACTTCGCCTACGCCTGTAGACAAACTTCGCTCCCTTGTTCCGTTGCGATAAGCTTTCCTTTCACTGCTTCGCTCGTGCTTGGCTGCTTTATTCTTGGCTTCTACCTCAAGTTCCATCATTAGATTTAGCATCTTCATTAACGCTTGCCTTAAAAAATCTTCGTTTCCGGTAAGTAGCATATTTTTCAATTCGTCTAAAGAGGTACAATTGCTTCGGGAGGATGGAGAACACGCGACTTAAACCAAAAACAAGTTCACGGAATATCTTCTGATACGGTGGTATTACAAAACAACCAATTTGCTTTACCGTCTAAAACATATGAATTTATTGCGTTTGCGCCAGTTTTAAGTACTCAGAGTACGAAAGGAAGATTACAAAATATAACAGATGGAGTAGCAGTAGCATATAGTTCAAATAACTTTCAAATCGCTTCTTTAACCCAAGGTTCTGACCTTTGCATAACGGGAATATTTACAATTAGTACTTCCAAAACATTTGAAATACAACAGTATGGTACACAGAGCCAAAATAATATAGGATTTGGCTACGCCATGAATGTTACGGGGATACTGGAAATATATTCTACCATTTTATGCAAAAAGGTGGGTTAGTTAAGAATGAGAAATATTGATATTGCTTTTGTACTTGATAAAATACGCCCTGAAGCAGCTTGGCGAATGTCGGACACATACGAAAACTTAGTGGCAACCTGGGAAGATAAGGAACAAACCTGTCCAACATTGGAGGAAATAGTGGCTGCATTAGGAGTTTTGAATGGGCCACCAACTCCTGAAGAAACTCAAAAAACTCTTACCAACGCGGTGCAGGCTCATTTAGATAAAAAAGTAAATGAGCGCGCTTATGATAATATTCATACCACTTGCACGTACGCCGCGTCTACCGACGAGTTATTCAGGTCGGAAGCTCTTGCTTGTATAGCCTGGCGTGATGCTGTCTGGCGTGCTTGCTATAACATCTTGGATGAGGTTATGGCAGGCTTGAGGGAAATACCTACTGTTGAAGAACTTTTGACAGAATTGCCGAAGTTGATTTGGCCGGAAGCATAGAAGATTATTCACGTTTTTTTAAGAATCGTTTAAACGGCCTTTAATTTATCTTTTAAAATAAAAATTAGGAAAGTCAGGTTTAAAATCTGGCTTTCCTAAAGTGTACTTATTGTAAATTTATACATAAATTTTATAAATTACTTTTTCCCAAACTAAATGCGGAAAATTCCCAAACTAGGTGCGCGCTTATACTTCATATTTAATTGATATTGATATCAGCATAATAGATAAACAAACGGGCATTAAAACTATTAACCGCATCTTGTTCAGACCCATACGAGCCCCAGTTGTAATGACACTCACCGTCTCGCAGCCTGAATTGCCAGCAAACGTAAGGATCAACGGCTTTAGGATTATAGGCGATGGTATAACCCTGTTGGCTATTAACCATAATCGACCTTTTTATTTTCCATGTGCCAGGTCTAAAACCACCGCCTTTAGGCGGTCAGCTTTGAGCTTGGCTTTGATGAATGGAAATAACGGATAGCTGTTTTTAGGTCTTTAGGAAAATACTAATTCAAGACTATTGTGGCCAAGATATAGCGATAATTGAAGGCAGTAGCGAAAAAGACTATGTGTATATTGGGGTATCATGCCAAACAAATCTCTCTCCAAGCGGAATTCTACGATACTCAAGACGAGTTTCAGTCGTAACCTTTAGGTTGCTTCAGCAACTGGTCTTTTCAGAAGGCTTTAGCCTTAAAACGACTTTCAGTCGTAATCGAATCTACCGGCTTTAGCCGGTAGTCGTTTAATTTCATTATCCACAGTATAGAATACAATATAATTGTCTACCGGCATGACACGAAGATTACGACTCCGCCACGGTTCTTTTTCATATTTCCTGAAACGTTCCGGCATTTGTTCCAGAGAATACACAGCTTTTTCGATACGGGTATATTGATTTTTCGCGATTACCGGCTCCATCAGTGTATTTGCGATATATTCGTAAATTGTTCTCAGGTCAAGACGAGCCTGTCCTGTGACTTTCACATCATACATCATATGCCAAGTTCACCACGTAAGGAAGTAAGCGCTTTTTTAGCAGGAAGTACATTGCCTTTTTTTATATCGGCATAACCTTTTTCAAGTTCGGCCTGAAATTCTTCCTCGGTAAGCATGGATATATCAAGCGGCTGCGTGGCGGGAAGCGTCACGTCAAACGGAAGTCCGCGGCGCAATATGACTTGTTTCAAAAATATGCCTACCGCATTTGACATTGGAATTCCAAGCTGGGTTAAAATCATTTCCGCGTGTTCTTTTACATCCGGCTCGACCCTGACATATAAGTTTGTACTTTTGCTCATAATAGACACCTCCACACTTAGTATATCCGACTGTGCGTACAATAGCAATACGTTTTTTTAATGGTTACAATTTTTTCGATTTTCGTTTTCTCTCCCAACGCATCGTCACCTAACAAATTACGCAACTCGACACATTGGTCTTTAAACCATTCGTAAATTTCAATCAGTCCATAAGCAAAACAGCCTAAATCAACCCAGTCTTCCTGAGAGATAAACAATCCCAGCCTGCTGTGGTACTCTCGTTTAGGTTCGGTATGTCCAATAACCATCCAATCAAGGCAATATGAGAAATTTAACTGCTCATGTATTTGTCGGTCAGCTTTTTGGATGAACGGGTTTTCGTCATTGGTAATGTTATGAATCTTGCCATACTTCCCGCCAACGTATAGAAGTCCACAATCACCGGGTCTGAGAGAACGTGTACTTCCAGAACTTTGTCCTCATAGTAGCGGCATTTATTATATGCAAAGAGGGTTTTAATTAATTGGTACAATAGAAATAGGTAAGCCTACCGTTTCAGATGTTTCCAGCTTTTCCCCTTCTCCGAACCGTACGTGAGAGGTTCCCCTCATACGGCTCTCCAACAAGAATTAGATTGCTTTGTTCACTATTTCAAAATTCCCTGCTGATACCCTTAAGGAATTAACCTTTTTAAGAGCCTTTTTATCAAGATTAAGTATCGCTAGATACCGTTCAATCGTTTCTGGTCGTGTTGCATGTATGAGTTCATGTACTTCCGTTCTTATCCACACAAGATTGTCGTACTCGTCTGTACCGCCTAACTCTTTTGGCTTTTTGTGATGACATTCCATATTGTATACGACAAAGGTTTCCCCTGTTACGCCGCATTTTCCGTTTTGTCCAGCCATTAATGAAATACGATTGTCGTTATACTCCACGGACTTGCCATACTCCTTGCTTTCCAGTAAGTATCATCTGACAATATATTCAGTATTCGTCAACTTATCGTGAATAAGCTTTCGCCCATATTCCGTATATTTGTTAGTTTCCTGTGTGAAAAATGTTAGAGTTTCAAACTTACAGCCGTAGATTGGAAAGATAGTGATTTCTGCTAAAACTTTTAGTTTTTCTTTATATCCCCCATGTTTTTTATCTGGGCACTTTTGGATACAAATCAATTTGAAAATCTTCTGGGCTGTTGTGCCAACGCCCATTGACGGTTTTTCGGTAGACGACTTTTTCAAGAATTTCTTTGAGAAGGTCGTTTTTTAATTTTGGATTTTCGATAGTTGCATAAACTTCAAGCAGATTTTTCACTTTAGGAATAATATTTTTTCTGGTTTCTTCCCTGATAGTATCTGTGTTGATATCATTGGCAATGGCGTCTCGGTCTTGTTCTGTGGTTTTTATTTTGTCAGATAATATTTTTGAACGCTCCAAGAATTTGTCGGCGGAATAAATACCTTGCTCCAATAAATCATGAATATTATTTGATTGTTTTTTAAGGCTTTTAATTTCTTCATCCAATTTCTTCAAAGCCTTCTTTTTTAATTCCAGATAACCAGTGTTTTGTGTTGATTTTTCATTGTTGATATTCCAGTTAATTTTATATTTGGTCAGCCATTTTTCAAGGGCTTTTATGATATGTTCCTCAACATGGTTAAGCCTGGAACTTATATTATCGCAGGAAGGGAGCGGACACATGAGAGTATCGGGATTTTTATTTCCATATGGACGGCGTACCATGCGTCTGCCGCATTTGTCGCAAATAACAATCCCAGAAAGAGGATTTTTTAATTGATACTTAGATGGGGCAGGGTGCGCCGGATTTTTTTTCAGCAATGTTTGGGTAAATGTCCAAGTTTCGTCGTCAATAATGGCCTCGTGTAAACCGTCAACGATTACGCATTCTTCCGCATTAGAGCGCGGTCTTTCAATAACCGTTTGGCCGTTTTTCATTTTTTTAGTTGCCGGCCGCCAGTTCCAGCGTATTTTGCCATTGTAGACAGGATTAATAAGTATATCTCGAATAGAAGCCGGAACCCAGACATCTGTATTTCTAGGCTTTATCTTTAATTCATTTAGTCTGCGGCAAATTAATGAAGCGCCAAGCCTTTTCATTGTTCCGTCCGGTAAGTTTTCACCTTTGGTATAAAGCTCATATATCATTTTAATTATTGGGGCTTCCTCCGGCTGAATCTCTAAAGTATACCCTTTATCATGCTCAATTTTTTTTCTTAGATAGCCGTATGGCGGCTTATTAGCAACGTATTTTCCTTCTTTGACCGAAGTTAGTCTCCCGCGCTGCAAACGGCGGTTAATGGTCTTATATTCGCGTCTGGACATGAAAAGGCCGAACTCAAAATATTCTTCGTCAAATTCGTTATTTGGGTCATAAGTTTTCATTGGCGTAATTATTTTTGTGGATGAATACTTAAACGTCTGCGCCATGATACCCTGGTCAACGGTGTCGCCACGCGCCAAGCGTTCAACCTCCATGACCAGAACGCCTTTCCAGATGCCTTGTTCGACTTCGGCAAGCAACCGTTGCATGACAGGCCGGGCGGCAATGGTTTCGCCGGAGACTACTTCTTTATAAATTTCAGTTACATTAAGTTTCTGACGTTTGGCAAGCTCAATTAAAGTACGCTCATGGCGGGCAAGAGTTTCCCCTTCGCCGCGCTCTTCCGCGTCAATATCGGCTCTTGATTTTCGCAAATAAATACAGTATTGCATAATTTTTTTACCCCGTAAATTTAATTTTGGGGAAATTCATAGTTTGCATTTTATTATGTATTCCAAAATTACGTCTGGTTCAGAAAAAAGTTTAGTACGTCCCTTACTTACGCTTTTATTTTAGCATAACTATTTGTATATTAAACAGTTTACCCTACCGCCTAAAAAAAGTAATAAGACAATTTCTAAGGCAAATATAAATGCGGAAGGGGGTGTTAATATGGCCAAAGCTGCGGCAAGTAAGAAACCTGAAAATTTAGCAGAGGAATATAAGCAAGGTAGTGTAAAAGTAAGAGTTTTTGATGATTACATTGTGAAAAATGCTGAGGAAAAAGCAAAATTAGACGAAAGAATCACCCGAATTTGTTGGGAAATTGTAACCGCCGCAAGAACGGCCGGAAAAGATATATAAATAAATTTAGCCGGGGAAATCCGGCTTGAGCAAAATTATATTGATTGACAAAGCAAACGTAATGTTGTATCATTGATAAAATGAATATAGTTTATCCGGTTGGGCAGATTGCTATTTTATAAGTTATCATCTGCTTTCAAGTTTTAGAGCTTAGGGTGGGGGCTTCATTAGGAAGCTTCCGCCTTTTTATTTTTATTACCATGTTTTGTTCAAAGAAATATGGGGGTTATTATGAAACATAATAAAAAAATTATGTTTCAATAATACATTATGAAAAAAAAGGAGGATATTAGAACATGGATTCTCAAGTAATTATGGCGATTAGTATTTTCGTTGTGGTCTATGCAATAATAGTTTCGGAAAAAATACACCGGACGATTATTGCCTTAATCGGCGGTACTTTAATGATTGTCTTGGGGATAGTGTCACAGGAAGCGGCAATTCATCATATTGATTTTAATACACTGGGACTTTTGATAGGTATGATGATAATTGTAGGTATTACCGGCGAAACTGGTTTTTTTCGCTACTTGGCGATTTGGTCAGCCAAAAAGGTAAATGGAGACCCGCTAAAACTCTTAATTGCCATTAATCTTCTTACCGCTGGTTGTTCCGCATTTTTAGACAATGTGACAACCGTACTTTTGACTGTACCTATAACTATCAGCATTGCCCACCAATTGAAAGTAAAAACAATGCCTTATTTGATAACTCAGATAATTTCTTCAAATATCGGAGGTACGGCCACCCTTATCGGCGACCCTCCAAATATTATGATTGGGAGTGCGGTAAAAGAACTTACATTCATGGCTTTTATCCAAAATTTAGCCCTTATATCTGTACTTATCTGGATTGTGACTATGGCTATAATGGTGCTGATTTACCGCAAAGAACTTCACACTACAGACGAACTTAGGGAACAGTTGATGCAGATTGACGAATCAAAAGAGCTAACCAACCCCAAACTTTTAAAAACCTGTTTAGGCGTATTGGCAATCACAATTATTTTATTCTTTTTACACCAAGCCTTGCATTTGGAATCGGCTACGGTGGCTTTATTTGGAGCCAGTTTGCTTTTACTTTTGGCTAGGAAAGAAATTGAGCATGATTTGGAACATATGGTCTTCGGCAAAGTGGAATGGGTTGCTCTGTTTTTCTTTGTAGGACTTTTGTAATCGTCGGCGGGCTTATAGAGACAGGTGTTATCAGCTATCTGGCTGAAAAAGCTATGGAATTTACCGCAGGCGATGTGGCGGCTACATCTCTATTAATTTTGTGGTTGAGCGCAATTGCATCGGCTTTTGTCGATAATATTCCATTTGTGGCTACTATGATTCCTATGATAAAAGATATGGGAGCTATGGGAATTACCAATTTGGAACCGCTATGGTGGAGCTTGGCTTTAGGGGCTTGCTTAGGCGGTAATGGAACCTTAGTCGGGGCAAGTGCCAATATCATTGTGGCGGGGCTTGCGGCACAAGAAGGACATCCTATTTCTTTTATGGGTTTTTTAAAAATTGCTTTTCCCTTGATGATTTTATCTATTATTATTTCTCATGTTTATATTTATTTGAGATATCTTACCTAATTAGCATTTTGAAAATGCGCCGTAATCAAACTATTAAAAAAGAGATTTGGGCAATAAACCAAATCTCTTTTTTCTTTTCCTTATAAGGAGTTATTAGCGCCCTTATTCGGTTTTCTTTATTCCAATTCTATCTTGCCTTCGAGGCCTGGAGTGAAGATGACCTGATTCTGAGTGGTAATCCAGATGACCTGGACATTCGGAAATTGTTTGAGAAGTTCCCGGCCTTTTTCCACTCCTAGTACAAATAAGGCTGTTCCTAGCATATAACTGTCGTCGGCAGAGCTGGCAATAACGGTTACGCCGGCCAACTCTCCGGGCTGTTTTCCGGTATGCGGGTCTAATATATGAGAATAACGAACTCCGTCTTTTTCAAAAAAACGCTGGTAATCGCCTGATGTTTCGATAATATCCCATTCGGTCATAGCTATCCTGGCTATAATGCCGCCTTCTTTTCGCGGGTCTTGCACGCCTATGCGCCAAGGGTTTCCGTCAGGTTTTGGACCGATAACCCGAATATCGCCTCCAGCATTTAAAAGGGCTGACTTTATACCATTTTCTTTAAGGACTATAGCAGCCTGACGGTTGGCATATTCTTTAGCTATCGCTCCCAAATCCAGGCGCATACCTGGTTTGGGTAAAAAAACAGTATTGTCTTTATCGTTAATTACCAACTGGCGGTAGTCAACCAAAGGAAGCAAAGTTTCGATTTCTTCCTGCGAAGGCACAAAATCTTCTTTGTGTCCCACTCCCCAAAGGCTGGTCAAAGGGCCTATTGTCGCATCAATAGCGCCAGCGAATTTTTCCGAATTATTGCAGGCTTGTTTCAGCATGAATATTATGTCTTTATCTACCGATACCGGTTCTTTTCCGGCCATAGCGTTGATTTTGGACACCTGACTGTTTTCGTCAAATTGGTTGGTAAGGTCCTGGATACGTTTAAATTCAGCCATAGCTTTTTGTACCGCCGTTTCGGCGTTGGAACCGTAAGCGGTTACTTCAATAATGGTATCCATAAAAAATTGGGTTTCCTTATATTGTTTGGGGGCGAACAATTGCCCGGAATCGCAGCCGATGGAACTTGCCAGCGCCAAAACAACTAAGATTATAAATATTAATCTAATGCGTTTCATCAAAAATTCCTCTTATATGCGTATATTTAAGACTTTGGAGAGAGAAGCCGTTCCCTTTACAGAACAGGTAAAAATTTTTCTCCCTCATGAGCTTTTAATTATTTATTGTTGACCTTACCGACAAATCGGTAAGATTCAAAGGCGATTCATTCATAGCCCGGCGTATTTCCGGCAAATACTGGCCAAATTCATACGCTGTTTTGGAATCTTGAAATCTGACTCTGACGTCAAGATTCTCTTGTTCGTATAGCCGGAAAAAAGTATCTACAGAACCGATGTTTTCCGTATTTAAGGTAATTCTCATCCAGGTTTCCTGTTTTTTACGCCTATTGCCTCCCGAACCCTCAGCGCTATTTTCCTGATAGATATGGATATTGGCTGGATAGGTCTGGCCATCGCCAAAATAAAAAGTAGTATTGAAAGAAAGCATGTTATTCTCGGCGTGGTGCTCAATGACCGGATTGGCCGCTGCCCGTTGCATAACGGCAGATAATGAGCGTAAAGTAGCGGAAGAACTCTTTAATTCTTCCGGCAACAGTTCCAGGTATTTCTCCAGTTTGGTGGCTTGAAGCAATATCCAAGTCCGCTGCAGTTCAGGCAGGCCATATTTGGTTGAAGCCTGCCCAATTTGGGGCGGCATATGGTTCACCGTCTGCTTTAATAAAGTTGCCGCCTGTTTCTCTTCAAGTCCTAATTGACTGAGTTTGTTCATATCCAGACCTCTAAACGATTTTAAGAGATTATCCAGATTCATTTTTGCTTCTTCCAACGACATATTGCCTGTCAGGAGATTATTGGCCAATTGACCTAAATTTTGTTCCAATCTGATTGAAAATGCCATACTAAAATTCCCGCCGCCGATCAAAGTCGTCCCAGGAACAGGTGACCTTCCGACCGCTACGGTTGAAGACTGGTTTCCAGCTTGGAAAAGTTCCGGCGGTTTTGTCTCCGGCACAATTTGAGCTGCTTGTTTCGGTATGTTCGCTCCCGGTGTTGCTGGAGATTGTGGCGCTTGCTTAGACATATTTGTTTCCGATGTTGTTTGGGGTTGAAGAGTTTGCTTAGGTATATTTGTTTCCAGTGTTGCTTGAGGTTGAAGCGTTTGCTTAGGTATATTTGTTCCCGGCGTTGCTTGGGGTTGAAGCGCTTGCTTAGGTATATTTGTTTCCGGTGTTGTTTGGGGTTGAAGAGTCTGCTTAGGTATATTTGCTTCCGGCGTTGTTTGAGGTGTTTGAGTTGCCATAGTAGAGGCCGGTTTGGGTGGATTATTTAGAAGCTGGTTTTGTTCTAATAATTTAGCCCCTCCCGGAATTTCAGCCAATATTTGTCTTACAGCTTGACGGGCTTCATTTGGGGAGACTTCGCCTTTTGCTATTTGTCCGGCCAAGTCCAGCAGTTTTTGTTGAGCCTCAGTTGAGGGGCCGGATTTATTTTCCGGGTTATTTGTCTGAAGTGTCTTCCATAATTGGGCCAAATCAGCCGGCTTCATGATTTCAGCTAATTTTGCCAATTCCGGCGGCAATTGAATGTTAGATTGCGAATTTTGGCGCAATTGACCGCTTAAAACCTCCTGATTATCGGTTTTTAAGGCCGGTTCGGCAATCAATTGCCCAGAGCCAGACGCTAAAATGTTTTTAGGGGTTTCGGCATTATTATTAGCTAATAACTTCTCCAATAATTGGGCCAGGTTATTCAGAGATTTACCGTCTCCGCCCAGTTTTCCGGTGTCGTTCAAAAAACTAGCCAGCATGGTAAGCTGCTTGTTTGTCATGGCCTCCGACTTAAGTAAATTGGCAAGTCCTTCAGGTAAACTGTTTTGAGTTAAGGTTAGTTGGCGAATTATATCTTTTACGGCTGTTTGTGGTTGAAGCGTTTGCTTAGGTATATTTGTTTCCGGCGTTGTTTGAGGTTGAGGTGTTTGCTTAGGTATATTTGCTTCCGGCGTTGTTTGAGGTTGAGGTGTTTGCTTAGGTATATTTGTTTCCGGCGTTGTTTGAAGTTGAGGCGCTTGCTTAGGTATACTTGCTTCCGGCGCTGATTGAGGCGTTTGATTTGGCATATTAGAAGGCTGTTTGGGTGGATTATTTAGAGGCTGGTTTTGTTCTAATAATTTAGCCCCTCCCGGAATTTCAGCCAATATTTGTCTTACAGCTTGACGGGCTTCGTTTGGGGAGACTTCGCCTTTTGCTATTTGTCTGGCCAAGTCCAGCAGTTTTTGTTGGGCTTCAGTTGAGGGGCCGGATTTATTTTCCGGGTTATTTGTTTGGAGCGTCTTCCATAATTGGGCCAAATCAGCCGGCTTCATGATTTCAGCTAATTTTGCCAACTCCGGCGGCAATTGAATGTTAGATTGCGAATTTTGGCGCGATTGACTGCTTAAAACCTCCTGATTATCGGTTTTTAAGGCCGGTTCGGCAATCAATTGCCCAGAGCCAGGCAATAAAATGTTTTTAGAGGCTTCGGCATTATTATTAGCGGATAATTTATCCAATAATTGGGCCAGGTTATTCAGAGATTTACTGTCTCCGGCCAGTTTTCCGGCGTCATCCAAAAGATTGGCCAGCATGTTAAGCTGTTTGTTTGTCATGGCTTCCGATTTAAGTAAATTGGCAAGTCCTTCAGGTAAACTGTTTTGAGTTAAGGCTGTTTGGCGAATTACATCTTTTACGGCTTTTTGAATATCTTCCGGCAAGGAGGCTATTAAAGCCGTCCTGGTTTCTACGGCTTTGGACAATTCAGCTAATTTATGCGACATTACGTCTTTACTGGTTATATCTACCTGGCTGGCGGCGGTAGAAGTTTTATTAGTTTGAATATCAGGAGGTTTTGTCTGCACATCGTCTGTTTTGGGGGATATGTTGGGAGCAGTTTGCTGCTTGATTTCGCCTGTCTCTTGTGTTGCCGGAGGTTGTTCGCTTCCGGCGGTTGTTTGTTGCGTCTGCTCGTAGGAGGCAGCTCCTCCTACGGTGTTCGGGACAACAGAATTGGCCGCCGGTGGAGCGCTTGCTCCGGAAGTTGGCGGTTGGGCGGCAGGCAAACCTGACTGTTGGCTGACAGAATTGATATTCATATATTCCTCCATTCCGCCGCTTATGGCGGCACAAATATGAACTGAAAACAACGAAAGTGTTTCAATAAACCTCTTGCTTAACCTGTTGATATTGGTTTCTTATTTGGAACAAAGAATCAAATCTTCTTCATTATTAAAACCATTATAGCGCGCCTGTTCATCTGAAAAAAGTTCCTTGCTAACTTTAATATCGAGTATAAACCCGGCATTTGCCAATCTATTAAAAAAATCCAATCCGTATAGCCGTACATGGTCATGCTGCCCGAATCGAAGGACTCTGTCTACAGGATCTGTTATATTCTCATCTTCATCTGTCGTAGTTAAAATAGCGGAAAAAGGCGTTTGTAGTATAGCCCGTCCGCCAGGCTTTAGGACTCTGTATAATTCACTCATTGCCGCATGGTCATCTGGAATATGCTCTAAGACATGATTACATATAATAAAATCAAACCAATTATCTTTAAACGGCAATTTGGTAATATCCAGCTTTACCACAGAATAATTAAAGGATTTTGGATATAGGTCGCCAGCTATATAGAATGTATTTAAAAGAATTTTTCTTAAATGATGCTCCGGCGCAATATGGAGAATATGTGTATCTTCGTTGATGAGGTTTATTAACGAAAATTTGGCAAAAAAAAGAAACAAATGTCTTTCCCTGTCGCTTGATGCACAGATAGGGCAGGAAAAATTTTTAACGTCGCTTCCCACCAAATGGAATCTCTTAATAAATCTGTCTAGATATTCCTGAACCTTTTCACCACCATATTTATACGGTAAAAATAAATCTACTTCATTGCCGCAGACGCTGCATTTATGTATTTTAGGGGAAGATTCTTTATTGTCTGGTATCATTTTATCAGACTCACTATACCATAATTCATTAGGCAAAAATAAACCTTTTCGCAAGTTTAAGTTATTTTCATCGCATAATTTTTTAAACACAGCTATAGGTTCTTTGAAAATAAGATGATTTTCGGGTTTAGTATGTAAATCCATATCGCAAACTACATTTTTAACTTTAGTTTTTACGCAAATATTAATCATATTATTTATATCTAAAATATTTTCAGGTTGCAAAATAAATTTAACTTCTATTTTTTTGTCATTATCTTCGCCAATGTAGTCTATATATTTTTCAATATTTCCCCATACTGTATCGAAAAAATCTGCCCCCTTAATTTTTGCATAAACCTCTCTGGAACCCGCATCCGCAGAAATTAGTATTTTGATTCTATCTTTTTTAATACCCTCTGCAAATACTTCGGAAAATTTTGCCGCGTTAGTATTTATATGTATATTATTACCTAAATTCTCAACATATTTTATGATTTCAATTAAATCATTTGAAATACTCGGTTCGCCTCCGCCAATTCCGACAAAAAAGCCTTTATTTAAACATCCGTCATTGTATAATTTTTTAATTGCTCTAAGAATCAGCTTATGGTCAGTATCTTTACTTTTTCCGAACGTTTTTTTTTCATATTCGCAAAATATACACTTTAAATTACAACTAGTGTAGTGATTTAAGGAAACATGATTAACTGTTTTATAATCATCGTCGTTTATATAAGCTTTTCTTAAGTGAGCACATTTTTTGCAACTATCATAAATTTCGTTTCTCTTAAAATTCTCAATCATTTTTCTTTTTTTATTTAAAATTAATTCTTTAAGTCCGCTTAAATCCTCCGGCAAATCTTTCAAATTTGCAATATGCAAATCTTTATCAACGAATGTGCAACAAACGGCAACTTCATTATCGGGGAAAAAATTTATACCTCCTTGGATATATTGGCAACTGTAATATCTCTCTTCCGTGCTCTTTTCCCTCATAATGTTCATCTGTAGCATATTCCTTTCCAATTAATTTATTTAGACCGGCAACTTAAGAAAACTATGTAGTTTTTTAATTACGTATTCATATTCTTCCGGACAAATGTCTATGAAATTTTGTATTTTATCAGTTTTTCCATTTTTTAAAAACAGCATTAAGATACAAAAAGCTAAAGGAAAAACAGTACGACTCCGATAATTTGGGTCATTGTTTAAAAACATCTTTGCTGCCTGAACACGAAAATTAAGCTGCTTAACTCCATGTTTCAAATAAACCTGATTTACATCAAAAATATCCTGCCAAAAAATACCTCCAGGATGTCGACGATAAGTTGCCATAACTTCGTCTATAAACCCTATTTTTCCTTCACTGGCATGAAGCAGATGCAAGAACCAATCGCACGGCATTATATTTTTAGGGAAAAAATCTTTAATTTGTCTATCATGGCCAAACATCCACCGATACATAACAGAATTTGTTTGCATAAAATTATGGTATATTAGTTCGGAGAATTTAAATATATTTTTATTGTATTGATTATCCGGTGTTGGAAATATTTCAGGTGCTCTATTGATGCCTTCATAAATCACGTTTACCGGATGAAAACAAATCGAAAATTCCTGGTTTGTCTCCAAAAAATTTACCTGTTTTTCCAATTTGAGAGGATCATTAAAATAATCGTCTCCTTCACAGTAAATTAAATACTCCGTATTTGCCAAAGATAATGTTTCTATGTAATTTTCGGTGACTCCTATATTTTGTTCTCTAAAAATAGGTTTTATGATATCTGGATGTTTGCGGTGGTATTTACGAATAATTTCAGCCGTATTATCTGTGGAACAATCATCGCTAATTAATATTTCAAAAGGAAAAGTCGTCCGCTGCATTAAAAAGCTCTGCAAAGCCTGCTCTATAAATTTTTCGTGATTATAGGTCAATGTAACTATAGATAATTTTTTTTGCATTTATTTGACTATTCTCCTTTTTATTAAAATCAAACGCTTTTTTTTATATGAAAGATAATTTCTGTAATTTTTTTGGCAACTTTAGTCCCTATATCACCATATAATGGTAAAGTCAAGACTCTTGAAGCAATATCTCTAGCGGTAGGATTTTTCAAATTGCTAAATCTATCATTAAAACATTGAAAATCACAGGTTAAGGGATAGAAATATTTACGTGTAAAAATATTAAACTCTTTCAAGCGCTCATAGAGAACATTCCGATTAAGTCCATAATCTTTTTCCGAAATTAAAATTGGGAAATAAGCATAGTTGTGTTTTATTCCAGGCATATCTTCTAAATATAGAATTCCTGGTATTTCTGAAAGTCCTTCACGATAAACAGTTACTATTTCTTTGCGTTTTGCGAGTTCATTGTCTAAATGCTTTAAATTAACAATTCCCATAGCGGCCTGAAACTCATTCATTTTAGCGTTTAATCCTACCGCTTCGACTGTCTCAGGCCCGGTAATACCAAAATTTTTATATAGGTTAAATAACGACTCCAACTCTTTATCCTGAAAAGTCAACAGCCCTCCTTCTATTGAATGGAACACCTTGGTCGCATGTAGCGAAAACATGGCTACATCTCCATAATTACCTATTCCGGTTCCTTCAATTTCGACTCCAAAAACATGGGCTGCATCGTAAATAGTCTTTAGGTTATATTTTTTTGCAATCTCGTCAATTTTCTGTACATCACACGGGTTGCCAAACACATGTACCGGCATTATAGCGCTTAATATTTTCATCAATAAGTTCCTCTATATAATTCGCGTCAATATTAAAATCTTTTAAATTCACATCACAAAAACGAGGTTCAACCCCGTTCATGATTAAAGCATGGGTCGTGGACGCAAAAGTAAACGGGGTTGTGATTACGTTGCCTTTAAGCCGCAAAGCCTTAACCGCAATATCTAGCGCCAGATGCCCATTTACAAATGGCACTAGATTGGGAACCTTCAAATATTTTTTACTCTCTTCTATAAAATTTTGATGTAGTATTCCCTGATTGGTAAGCCAGCAGGAAGACCATATTTGTTCCAGTTGTTCGATATATTCATGCATTGGCGGCAGAAATGCTTTTGTTACCAATATAGGTTCGTTAAATTTTTT
>JALQSN010000241.1:0-74455 GCA_023690525.1 Holotrichia oblita
TTTCGGCTCTAAAAACTCATAGTTGCCGAGATATTTCGAAAAACCGAGAAATTTGCTAGCCGGGCATTTGTTGAATTTTTAAACTCTGAAGGGTGGAACAGATTGTACTCGGCGTCCTGAGTCTTGTACCGAAGAGATTTCGGCTCTATCTATCATAGTTGCCGAGATATTTCGAAAAACCGAGAAATTTGCTAGCCGGGCATTTGTTGAATTTTTAAACTCTGAAGGGTGGAACAGATTGTACTCGGCGTCCTGAGTCTTGTACCGAAGAGATTTCGGCTCTATCTATCATAGTTGCCGAGATATTTCGAAAAACCGAGAAATTTGCTAGCCGGGCGGGCATTTTTTAAACTTTGAAGGGTGGAACAGATTGTACTCGGCGTCCTGAGTCTTGTACCGAAGAGATTTCGGCTCTATCTATCATAGTTGCCGAGATATTTCGAAAAACCGAGAAATTTGCTAGCCGGGCATTTGTTGAATTTTTAAACTCTGAAGGGTGGAACAGATTGTACTCGGCGTCCTGAGTCTTGTACCGAAGAGATTTCGGCTCTATCTATCATAGTTGCCGAGATATTTCGAAAAACCGAGAAATTTGCTAGCCGGGCATTTGTTGAATTTTAAACTCTGAAGGGTGGAACAGATTGTACTCGGCGTCCTGAGTCTTGTACGAAGAGATTTCGGCCTCTATCTATCATAGTTGCCGAGATATTTCGAAAAAACCGAGAAATTTGCTAGCCGGGCATTTGTTGAATTTTAAACTCTTGAAGGGTGGAACAGATTGTACTCGGCGTCCTGAGTCTTGTACCGAAGAGATTTCGGCTCTATCTATCATAGTTGCCGAGATATTTCGAAAAACCGAGAAATTTGCTAGCCGGGCATTTGTTGAATTTTTAAACTCTGAAGGGTGGAACAGATTGTACTCGGCGTCCTGAGTCTTGTACCGAAGAGATTTCGGCTCTATCTATCATAGTTGCCGAGATATTTCGAAAACCGAGAAATTTGCTAGCCGGGCATTTGTTGAATTTTTAAACTCTGAAGGGTGGAACAGATTGTACTCGGCGTCCTGAGCCTTGTACCGAAGAGATTTCGGCTCTATCTATCATAGTTGCCGAGATATTTCGAAAAACCGAGAAATTTGCTAGCCGGGCATTTGTTGAATTTTTTAAACTTTGAAGGGTGGAACAGATTGTACTCGGCGTCCTGAGTCTTGTACCGAAGAGATTTCGGCTCTATCTATCATAGTTGCCGAGATATTTCGAAAAACCGAGAAATTTGCTAGCCGGGCATTTGTTGAATTTTAAACTCTGAAGGGTGGAACAGATTGTACTCGGCGTCCTGGAGTCTTGTACTGAAGAGATTCGGCTCTATCTATCATAGTTGCCGAGATATTTCGAAAAAACCGAGAAATTTGCTAGCCGGGCATTTTGGTTGAATTTTTAAACTTGAAGGGTGGAACAGATTGTACTCGGCGTCCTGAGTCTTGTACCGAAGAGATTTCGGCTCTATCTATCATAGTTGCCGAGATATTTCGAAAAACCGAGAAATTTGCTAGCCGGGCATTTGTTGAATTTTTAAACTCTGAAGGGTGGAACAGATTGTACTCGGCGTCCTGAGTCTTGTACCGAAGAGATTTCGGCTCTATCTATCATAGTTGCCGAGATATTTCGAAAAAACCGAGAAATTTGCTAGCCGGGCATTTGTTGAATTTTTAAACTCTGAAGGGTGGAACAGATTGTACTCGGCGTCCTGAGTCTTGTACCGAAGAGATTTCGGCTCTATCTATCATAGTTGCCGAGATATTTCGAAAAAACCGAGAAATTTGCTAGCCGGGCATTTGTTGAATTTTTAAACTCTGAAGGGTGGAACAGATTGTACTCGGCGTCCTGAGTCTTGTACCGAAGAGATTTCGGCTCTATCTATCATAGTTGCCGAGATATTTCGAAAAACCGAGAAATTTGCTAGCCGGGCATTTGTTGAATTTTTAAACTCTGAAGGGTGGAACAGATTGTACTCGGCGTCCTGAGTCTTGTACCGAAGAGATTTCGGCTCTATCTATCATAGTTGCCGAGATATTTCGAAAAAACCGAGAAATTTGCCAGCCGGGCATTTGTTGAATTTTTAAACTCTGAAGGGTGGAACAGATTGTACTCGGCGTCCTGAGTCTTGTACCGAAGAGATTTCGGCTCTATCTATCATAGTTGCCGAGATATTTCGAAAAACCGAGAAATTTGCTAGCCGGGCATTTGTTGAATTTTTAAACTCTGAAGGGTGGAACAGATTGTACTCGGCGTCCTGAGTCTTGTACCGAAGAGATTTCGGCTCTATCTATCATAGTTGCCGAGATATTTCGAAAAACCGAGAAATTTGCTAGCCGGGCATTTGTTGAATTTTTAAACTTTGAAGGGTGGAACAGATTGTACTCGGCGTCCTGAGTCTTGTACCGAAGAGATTTCGGCTCTATCTATCATAGTTGCCGAGATATTTCGAAAACCGAGAAATTTGCTAGCCGGGCATTTGTTGAATTTTTAAACTTTGAAGGGTGGAACAGATTGTACTCGGCGTCCTGAGTCTTGTACCGAAGAGATTTCGGCTCTATCTATCATAGTTGCCGAGATATTTCGAAAAAACCGAGAAATTTGCTAGCCGGGCATTTGTTGAATTTTTAAACTCTGAAGGGTGGAACAGATTGTACTCGGCGTCCTGAGTCTTGTACTGAAGAGATTTCGGCTCTATCTATCATAGTTGCCGAGATATTTCGAAAAAAAACCGAGAAATTTGCTAGCCGGGCATTTGTTGAATTTTTAAACTTTGAAGGGTGGAACAGATTGTACTCGGCGTCCTGAGTCTTGTACCGAAGAGATTTCGGCTCTATCTATCATAGTTGCCGAGATATTTCGAAAAAACCGAGAAATTTGCTAGCCGGGCATTTGTTGAATTTTTAAACTCTGAAGGGTGGAACAGATTGTACTCGGCGTCCTGAGTCTTGTACCGAAGAGATTTCGGCTCTATCTATCATAGTTGCCGAGATATTTCGAAAAACCGAGAAATTTGCTAGCCGGGCATTTGTTGAATTTTTAAACTCTGGAAGGGTGGAACAGATTGTACTCGGCGTCCTGAGTCTTGTACCGAAGAGATTTCGGCTCTATCTATCATAGTTGCCGAGATATTTCTGAAAAAACCGAGAAATTTGCTAGCCGGGCATTTGTTGAATTTTTAAACTCTGAAGGGTGGAACAGATTGTACTCGGCGTCCTGAGTCTTGTACCGAAGAGATTTCGGCTCTATCTATCATAGTTGCCGAGATATTTCGAAAAAACCGAGAAATTTGCTAGCCGGGCAATTGTTGAATTTTTAAACACTGAAGGGTGGGAACAGATTGTACTCGGCGTCCTGAGTCTTGTACCGAAGAGATTTCGGCTCTATCTATCATAGTTGCCGAGATATTTCGAAAAAACCGAGAAATTTGCTAGCCGGGCATTTGTTGAATTTTTAAACTCTGAAGGGTGGAACAGATTGTACTCGGCGTCCTGAGTCTTGTACCGAAGAGATTTCGGCTCTATCTATCATAGTTGCCGAGATATTTCGAAAAAACCGAGAAATTTGTTAGCCGGGCATTTGTTGAATTTTTAAACTCTGAAGGGTGGAACAGATTGTACTCGGCGTCCTGAGTCTTGTACCGAAGAGATTTCGGCTCTATCTATCATAGTTGCCGAGATATTTCGAAAAAACCGAGAAATTTGCTAGCCGGGCAATTGTTGAATTTTTAAACTCTGAAGGGTGGAACAGATTGTACTCGGCGTCCTGAGTCTTGTACCGAAGAGATTTCGGCTCTATCTATCATAGTTGCCGAGATATTTCGAAAAAACCGAGAAATTTGCTAGCCGGGCATTTGTTGAATTTTTAAACTCTGAAGGGTGGAACAGATTGTACTCGGCGTCCTGAGTCTTGTACCGAAGAGATTTCGGCTCTATCTATCATAGTTGCCGAGATATTTCGAAAACCGAGAAATTTGCTAGCCGGGCATTTGTTGAATTTTTAAACTCTGAAGGGTGGAACAGATTGTACTCGGCGTCCTGAGTCTTGTACCGAAGAGATTTCGGCTCTATCTATCATAGTTGCCGAGATATTTCGAAAAACCGAGAAATTTGCTAGCCGGGCATTTGTTGAATTTTTAAACTCTGAAGGGTGGAACAGATTGTACTCGGCGTCCTGACTACCGAAGAGATTTGAAGGAGATATTTCGAAAAACCGAGAAACAGCCGGGATTGAATTTTTAAACTCTGAAGGGTGGAACAGATTGTACTCGGCGTCCTGAGTCTTGTACTGAAGAGATTTCGGCTCTATCTATCATAGTTGCCGAGATATTTCGAAAAAACCGAGAAATTTGCTAGCCGGGCATTTGTTGAATTTTTAAACTCTGAAGGGTGGAACAGATTGTACTCGGCGTCCTGAGTCTTGTACTGAAGAGATTTCGGCTCTATCTATCATAGTTGCCGAGATATTTCGAAAAAACCGAGAAATTTGCTAGCCGGGCATTTGTTGAATTTTTAAACTCTGAAGGGTGGAACAGATTGTACTCGGCGTCCTGAGTCTTGTACCGAAGAGATTTCGGCTCTATCTATCATAGTTGCCGAGATATTTCGAAAAAAACCGAGAAATTTGCTAGCCGGGCATTTGTTGAATTTTTAAACTCTGAAGGGTGGAACAGATTGTACTCGGCGTCCTGAGTCTTGTACCGAAGAGATTTCGGCTCTATCTATCATAGTTGCCGAGATATTTCGAAAAAACCGAGAAATTTGCTAGCCGGGCATTTGTTGAATTTTTAAACTCTGAAGGGTGGAACAGATTGTACTCGGCGTCCTGAGTCTTGTACCGAAGAGATTTCGGCTCTATCTATCATAGTTGCCGAGATATTTCGAAAAAACCGAGAAATTTGCTAGCCGGGCATTTGTTGAATTTTTAAACTCTGAAGGGTGGAACAGATTGTACTCGGCGTCCTGAGTCTTGTACCGAAGAGATTTCGGCTCTATCTATCATAGTTGCCGAGATATTTCGAAAAACCGAGAAATTTGCTAGCCGGGCATTTGTTGAATTTTTAAACTCTGAAGGGTGGAACAGATTGTACTCGGCGTCCTGAGTCTTGTACCGAAGAGATTTCGGCTCTATCTATCATAGTTGCCGAGATATTTCGAAAAAACCGAGAAATTTGCTAGCCGGGCATTTGTTGAATTTTTAAACTCTGAAGGGTGGAACAGATTGTACTCGGCGTCCTGAGTCTTGTACCGAAGAGATTTCGGCTCTATCTATCATAGTTGCCGAGATATTTCGAAAAAACCGAGAAATTTGCTAGCCGGGCATTTGTTGAATTTTTAAACTCTGAAGGGTGGAACAGATTGTACTCGGCGTCCTGAGTCTTGTACCGAAGAGATTTCGGCTCTATCTATCATAGTTGCCGAGATATTTCGAAAAAACCGAGAAATTTGCTAGCCGGGCATTTGTTGAATTTTTAAACTCTGAAGGGTGGAACAGATTGTACTCGGCGTCCTGAGTCTTGTACCGAAGAGATTTCGGCTCTATCTATCATAGTTGCCGAGATATTTCGAAAAAACCGAGAAATTTGCTAGCCGGGCATTTGTTGAATTTTTAAACTCTGAAGGGTGGAACAGATTGTACTCGGCGTCCTGAGTCTTGTACCGAAGAGATTTCGGCTCTATCTATCATAGTTGCCGAGATATTTCGAAAAAACCGAGAAATTTGCTAGCCGGGCATTTGTTGAATTTTTAAACTCTGAAGGGTGGAACAGATTGTACTCGGCGTCCTGAGTCTTGTACCGAAGAGATTTCGGCTCTATCTATCATAGTTGCCGAGATATTTCGAAAAACCGAGAAATTTGCTAGCCGGGCATTTGTTGAATTTTTAAACTCTGAAGGGTGGAACAGATTGTACTCGGCGTCCTGAGTCTTGTACCGAAGAGATTTCGGCTCTATCTATCATAGTTGCCGAGATATTTCGAAAAAACCGAGAAATTTGCTAGCCGGGCATTTGTTGAATTTTTAAACTCTGAAGGGTGGAACAGATTGTACTCGGCGTCCTGAGTCTTGTACCGAAGAGATTTCGGCTCTATCTATCATAGTTGCCGAGATATTTCGAAAAAACCGAGAAATTTGCTAGCCGGGCATTTGTTGAATTTTTAAACTCTGAAGGGTGGAACAGATTGTACTCGGCGTCCTGAGTCTTGTACCGAAGAGATTTCGGCTCTATCTATCATAGTTGCCGAGATATTTCGAAAAAAACCGAGAAATTTGCTAGCCGGGCATTTGTTGAATTTTTAAACTCTGAAGGGTGGAACAGATTGTACTCGGCGTCCTGAGTCTTGTACCGAAGAGATTTCGGCTCTATCTATCATAGTTGCCGAGATATTTCGAAAAAACCGAGAAATTTGCTAGCCGGGCATTTGTTGAATTTTTAAACTCTGAAGGGTGGAACAGATTGTACTCGGCGTCCTGAGTCTTGTACCGAAGAGATTTCGGCTCTATCTATCATAGTTGCCGAGATATTTCGAAAAAACCGAGAAATTTGCTAGCCGGGCATTTGTTGAATTTTTAAACTCTGAAGGGTGGAACAGATTGTACTCGGCGTCCTGAGTCTTGTACCGAAGAGATTTCGGCTCTATCTATCATAGTTGCCGAGATATTTCGAAAAAACCGAGAAATTTGCTAGCCGGGCATTTGTTGAATTTTTAAACTTTGAAGGGTGGAACAGATTGTACTCGGCGTCCTGAGTCTTGTACCGAAGAGATTTCGGCTCTATCTATCATAGTTGCCGAGATATTTCGAAAAAACCGAGAAATTTGCTAGCCGGGCATTTGTTGAATTTTTAAACTCTGAAGGGTGGAACAGATTGTACTCGGCGTCCTGAGTCTTGTACCGAAGAGATTTCGGCTCTATCTATCATAGTTGCCGAGATATTTCGAAAAACCGAGAAATTTGCTAGCCGGGCATTTGTTGAATTTTTAAACTCTGAAGGGTGGAACAGATTGTACTCGGCGTCCTGAGTCTTGTACCGAAGAGATTTCGGCTCTATCTATCATAGTTGCCGAGATATTTCGAAAAAACCGAGAAATTTGCTAGCCGGGCATTTGTTGAATTTTTAAACTCTGAAGGGTGGAACAGATTGTACTCGGCGTCCTGAGTCTTGTACCGAAGAGATTTCGGCTCTATCTATCATAGTTGCCGAGATATTTCGAAAAAACCGAGAAATTTGCTAGCCGGGCATTTGTTGAATTTTTAAACTTTGAAGGGTGGAACAGATTGTACTCGGCGTCCTGAGTCTTGTACCGAAGAGATTTCGGCTCTATCTATCATAGTTGCCGAGATATTTCGAAAAACCGAGAAATTTGCTAGCCGGGCATTTGTTGAATTTTTAAACTCTGAAGGGTGGAACAGATTGTACTCGGCGTCCTGAGTCTTGTACCGAAGAGATTTCGGCTCTATCTATCATAGTTGCCGAGATATTTCGAAAAAACCGAGAAATTTGCTAGCCGGGCATTTGTTGAATTTTTAAACTCTGAAGGGTGGAACAGATTGTACTCGGCGTCCTGAGTCTTGTACCGAAGAGATTTCGGCTCTATCTATCATAGTTGCCGAGATATTTCGAAAAAACCGAGAAATTTGCTAGCCGGGCATTTGTTGAATTTTTAAACTCTGAAGGGTGGAACAGATTGTACTCGGCGTCCTGAGTCTTGTACCGAAGAGATTTCGGCTCTATCTATCATAGTTGCCGAGATATTTCGAAAAAACCGAGAAATTTGCTAGCCGGGCATTTGTTGAATTTTTAAACTCTGAAGGGTGGAACAGATTGTACTCGGCGTCCTGAGTCTTGTACCGAAGAGATTTCGGCTCTATCTATCATAGTTGCCGAGATATTTCGAAAAAACCGAGAAATTTGCTAGCCGGGCATTTGTTGAATTTTTAAACTCTGAAGGGTGGAACAGATTGTACTCGGCGTCCTGAGTCTTGTACCGAAGAGATTTCGGCTCTATCTATCATAGTTGCCGAGATATTTCGAAAAAACCGAGAAATTTGCTAGCCGGGCATTTGTTGAATTTTTAAACTCTGAAGGGTGGAACAGATTGTACTCGGCGTCCTGAGTCTTGTACCGAAGAGATTTCGGCTCTATCTATCATAGTTGCCGAGATATTTCGAAAAAACCGAGAAATTTGCTAGCCGGGCATTTGTTGAATTTTTAAACTTTGAAGGGTGGAACAGATTGTACTCGGCGTCCTGAGTCTTGTACCGAAGAGATTTCGGCTCTATCTATCATAGTTGCCGAGATATTTCGAAAAAACCGAGAAATTTGCTAGCCGGGCATTTGTTGAATTTTTAAACTCTGAAGGGTGGAACAGATTGTACTCGGCGTCCTGAGTCTTGTACCGAAGAGATTTCGGCTCTATCTATCATAGTTGCCGAGATATTTCGAAAAAACCGAGAAATTTGCTAGCCGGGCATTTGTTGAATTTTTAAACTCTGAAGGGTGGAACAGATTGTACTCGGCGTCCTGAGTCTTGTACCGAAGAGATTTCGGCTCTATCTATCATAGTTGCCGAGATATTTCGAAAAAACCGAGAAATTTGCTAGCCGGGCATTTGTTGAATTTTTAAACTCTGAAGGGTGGAACAGATTGTACTCGGCGTCCTGAGTCTTGTACCGAAGAGATTTCGGCTCTATCTATCATAGTTGCCGAGATATTTCGAAAAAACCGAGAAATTTGCTAGCCGGGCATTTGTTGAATTTTTAAACTCTGAAGGGTGGAACAGATTGTACTCGGCGTCCTGAGTCTTGTACCGAAGAGATTTCGGCTCTATCTATCATAGTTGCCGAGATATTTCGAAAAAACCGAGAAATTTGCTAGCCGGGCATTTGTTGAATTTTTAAACTCTGAAGGGTGGAACAGATTGTACTCGGCGTCCTGAGTCTTGTACCGAAGAGATTTCGGCTCTATCTATCATAGTTGCCGAGATATTTCGAAAAACCGAGAAATTTGCTAGCCGGGCATTTGTTGAATTTTTAAACTCTGAAGGGTGGAACAGATTGTACTCGGCGTCCTGAGTCTTGTACCGAAGAGATTTCGGCTCTATCTATCATAGTTGCCGAGATATTTCGAAAAAACCGAGAAATTTGCTAGCCGGGCATTTGTTGAATTTTTAAACTCTGAAGGGTGGAACAGATTGTACTCGGCGTCCTGAGTCTTGTACCGAAGAGATTTCGGCTCTATCTATCATAGTTGCCGAGATATTTCGAAAAAACCGAGAAATTTGCTAGCCGGGCATTTGTTGAATTTTTAAACTCTGAAGGGTGGAACAGATTGTACTCGGCGTCCTGAGTCTTGTACCGAAGAGATTTCGGCTCTATCTATCATAGTTGCCGAGATATTTCGAAAAACCGAGAAATTTGCTAGCCGGGCATTTGTTGAATTTTTAAACTCTGAAGGGTGGAACAGATTGTACTCGGCGTCCTGAGTCTTGTACCGAAGAGATTTCGGCTCTATCTATCATAGTTGCCGAGATATTTCGAAAACCGAGAAATTTGCTAGCCGGGCATTTGTTGAATTTTTAAACTCTGAAGGGTGGAACAGATTGTACTCGGCGTCCTGAGTCTTGTACCGAAGAGATTTCGGCTCTATCTATCATAGTTGCCGAGATATTTCGAAAAAACCGAGAAATTTGCTAGCCGGGCATTTGTTGAATTTTTAAACTCTGAAGGGTGGAACAGATTGTACTCGGCGTCCTGAGTCTTGTACCGAAGAGATTTCGGCTCTATCTATCATAGTTGCCGAGATATTTCGAAAAAACCGAGAAATTTGCTAGCCGGGCATTTGTTGAATTTTTAAACTCTGAAGGGTGGAACAGATTGTACTCGGCGTCCTGAGTCTTGTACCGAAGAGATTTCGGCTCTATCTATCATAGTTGCCGAGATATTTCGAAAAACCGAGAAATTTGCTAGCCGGGCATTTGTTGAATTTTTAAACTCTGAAGGGTGGAACAGATTGTACTCGGCGTCCTGAGTCTTGTACCGAAGAGATTTCGGCTCTATCTATCATAGTTGCCGAGATATTTCGAAAAAACCGAGAAATTTGCTAGCCGGGCATTTGTTGAATTTTTAAACTCTGAAGGGTGGAACAGATTGTACTCGGCGTCCTGAGTCTTGTACCGAAGAGATTTCGGCTCTATCTATCATAGTTGCCGAGATATTTCGAAAAAACCGAGAAATTTGCTAGCCGGGCATTTGTTGAATTTTTAAACTCTGAAGGGTGGAACAGATTGTACTCGGCGTCCTGAGTCTTGTACCGAAGAGATTTCGGCTCTATCTATCATAGTTGCCGAGATATTTCGAAAAAACCGAGAAATTTGCTAGCCGGGCATTTGTTGAATTTTTAAACTCTGAAGGGTGGAACAGATTGTACTCGGCGTCCTGAGTCTTGTACCGAAGAGATTTCGGCTCTATCTATCATAGTTGCCGAGATATTTCGAAAAAACCGAGAAATTTGCTAGCCGGGCATTTGTTGAATTTTTAAACTCTGAAGGGTGGAACAGATTGTACTCGGCGTCCTGAGTCTTGTACCGAAGAGATTTCGGCTCTATCTATCATAGTTGCCGAGATATTTCGAAAAAACCGAGAAATTTGCTAGCCGGGCATTTGTTGAATTTTTAAACTCTGAAGGGTGGAACAGATTGTACTCGGCGTCCTGAGTCTTGTACCGAAGAGATTTCGGCTCTATCTATCATAGTTGCCGAGATATTTCGAAAAAACCGAGAAATTTGCTAGCCGGGCATTTGTTGAATTTTTAAACTCTGAAGGGTGGAACAGATTGTACTCGGCGTCCTGAGTCTTGTACCGAAGAGATTTCGGCTCTATCTATCATAGTTGCCGAGATATTTCGAAAAAACCGAGAAATTTGCTAGCCGGGCATTTGTTGAATTTTTAAACTCTGAAGGGTGGAACAGATTGTACTCGGCGTCCTGAGTCTTGTACCGAAGAGATTTCGGCTCTATCTATCATAGTTGCCGAGATATTTCGAAAAAACCGAGAAATTTGCTAGCCGGGCATTTGTTGAATTTTTAAACTCTGAAGGGTGGAACAGATTGTACTCGGCGTCCTGAGTCTTGTACCGAAGAGATTTCGGCTCTATCTATCATAGTTGCCGAGATATTTCGAAAAAACCGAGAAATTTGCTAGCCGGGCATTTGTTGAATTTTTAAACTCTGAAGGGTGGAACAGATTGTACTCGGCGTCCTGAGTCTTGTACCGAAGAGATTTCGGCTCTATCTATCATAGTTGCCGAGATATTTCGAAAAAACCGAGAAATTTGCTAGCCGGGCATTTGTTGAATTTTTAAACTCTGAAGGGTGGAACAGATTGTACTCGGCGTCCTGAGTCTTGTACCGAAGAGATTTCGGCTCTATCTATCATAGTTGCCGAGATATTTCGAAAAAACCGAGAAATTTGCTAGCCGGGCATTTGTTGAATTTTTAAACTCTGAAGGGTGGAACAGATTGTACTCGGCGTCCTGAGTCTTGTACCGAAGAGATTTCGGCTCTATCTATCATAGTTGCCGAGATATTTCGAAAAAACCGAGAAATTTGCTAGCCGGGCATTTGTTGAATTTTTAAACTCTGAAGGGTGGAACAGATTGTACTCGGCGTCCTGAGTCTTGTACCGAAGAGATTTCGGCTCTATCTATCATAGTTGCCGAGATATTTCGAAAAACCGAGAAATTTGCTAGCCGGGCATTTGTTGAATTTTTAAACTCTGAAGGGTGGAACAGATTGTACTCGGCGTCCTGAGTCTTGTACCGAAGAGATTTCGGCTCTATCTATCATAGTTGCCGAGATATTTCGAAAAAACCGAGAAATTTGCTAGCCGGGCATTTGTTGAATTTTTAAACTCTGAAGGGTGGAACAGATTGTACTCGGCGTCCTGAGTCTTGTACCGAAGAGATTTCGGCTCTATCTATCATAGTTGCCGAGATATTTCGAAAAAACCGAGAAATTTGCTAGCCGGGCATTTGTTGAATTTTTAAACTCTGAAGGGTGGAACAGATTGTACTCGGCGTCCTGAGTCTTGTACCGAAGAGATTTCGGCTCTATCTATCATAGTTGCCGAGATATTTCGAAAAAACCGAGAAATTTGCTAGCCGGGCATTTGTTGAATTTTTAAACTCTGAAGGGTGGAACAGATTGTACTCGGCGTCCTGAGTCTTGTACCGAAGAGATTTCGGCTCTATCTATCATAGTTGCCGAGATATTTCGAAAAACCGAGAAATTTGCTAGCCGGGCATTTGTTGAATTTTTAAACTCTGAAGGGTGGAACAGATTGTACTCGGCGTCCTGAGTCTTGTACCGAAGAGATTTCGGCTCTATCTATCATAGTTGCCGAGATATTTCGAAAAACCGAGAAATTTGCTAGCCGGGCATTTGTTGAATTTTTAAACTCTGAAGGGTGGAACAGATTGTACTCGGCGTCCTGAGTCTTGTACCGAAGAGATTTCGGCTCTATCTATCATAGTTGCCGAGATATTTCGAAAAAACCGAGAAATTTGCTAGCCGGGCATTTGTTGAATTTTTAAACTCTGAAGGGTGGAACAGATTGTACTCGGCGTCCTGAGTCTTGTACCGAAGAGATTTCGGCTCTATCTATCATAGTTGCCGAGATATTTCGAAAAAACCGAGAAATTTGCTAGCCGGGCATTTGTTGAATTTTTAAACTCTGAAGGGTGGAACAGATTGTACTCGGCGTCCTGAGTCTTGTACCGAAGAGATTTCGGCTCTATCTATCATAGTTGCCGAGATATTTCGAAAAAACCGAGAAATTTGCTAGCCGGGCATTTGTTGAATTTTTAAACTCTGAAGGGTGGAACAGATTGTACTCGGCGTCCTGAGTCTTGTACCGAAGAGATTTCGGCTCTATCTATCATAGTTGCCGAGATATTTCGAAAAAACCGAGAAATTTGCTAGCCGGGCATTTGTTGAATTTTTAAACTCTGAAGGGTGGAACAGATTGTACTCGGCGTCCTGAGTCTTGTACCGAAGAGATTTCGGCTCTATCTATCATAGTTGCCGAGATATTTCGAAAAAACCGAGAAATTTGCTAGCCGGGCATTTGTTGAATTTTTAAACTCTGAAGGGTGGAACAGATTGTACTCGGCGTCCTGAGTCTTGTACCGAAGAGATTTCGGCTCTATCTATCATAGTTGCCGAGATATTTCGAAAAAACCGAGAAATTTGCTAGCCGGGCATTTGTTGAATTTTTAAACTCTGAAGGGTGGAACAGATTGTACTCGGCGTCCTGAGTCTTGTACCGAAGAGATTTCGGCTCTATCTATCATAGTTGCCGAGATATTTCGAAAAAACCGAGAAATTTGCTAGCCGGGCATTTGTTGAATTTTTTTTAAACTCGGCGTCCTGAGTCTTGTACCGAAGAGAGGCTCTATCTATCATAGTTGCCGAGGAAAAAACCGAGAAAACATTTGTTGAATTTTTAAATTGGAACAGATTGTACTCGGCGTCCTGAGTCTTGTACCGAAGAGATTTCGGCTCTATCTATCATAGTTGCCGAGATATTTCGAAAAAACCGAGAAATTTGCTAGCCGGGCATTTGTTGAATTTTTAAACTCTGAAGGGTGGAACAGATTGTACTCGGCGTCCTGAGTCTTGTACCGAAGAGATTTCGGCTCTATCTATCATAGTTGCCGAGATATTTCGAAAAAACCGAGAAATTTGCTAGCCGGGCATTTGTTGAATTTTTAAACTCTGAAGGGTGGAACAGATTGTACTCGGCGTCCTGAGTCTTGTACCGAAGAGATTTCGGCTCTATCTATCATAGTTGCCGAGATATTTCGAAAAAACCGAGAAATTTGCTAGCCGGGCATTTGTTGAATTTTTAAACTCTGAAGGGTGGAACAGATTGTACTCGGCGTCCTGAGTCTTGTACCGAAGAGATTTCGGCTCTATCTATCATAGTTGCCGAGATATTTCGAAAAAACCGAGAAATTTGCTAGCCGGGCATTTGTTGAATTTTTAAACTCTGAAGGGTGGAACAGATTGTACTCGGCGTCCTGAGTCTTGTACCGAAGAGATTTCGGCTCTATCTATCATAGTTGCCGAGATATTTCGAAAAAACCGAGAAATTTGCTAGCCGGGCATTTGTTGAATTTTTAAACTCTGAAGGGTGGAACAGATTGTACTCGGCGTCCTGAGTCTTGTACCGAAGAGATTTCGGCTCTATCTATCATAGTTGCCGAGATATTTCGAAAAAACCGAGAAATTTGCTAGCCGGGCATTTGTTGAATTTTTAAACTCTGAAGGGTGGAACAGATTGTACTCGGCGTCCTGAGTCTTGTACCGAAGAGATTTCGGCTCTATCTATCATAGTTGCCGAGATATTTCGAAAAAACCGAGAAATTTGCTAGCCGGGCATTTGTTGAATTTTTAAACTCTGAAGGGTGGAACAGATTGTACTCGGCGTCCTGAGTCTTGTACCGAAGAGATTTCGGCTCTATCTATCATAGTTGCCGAGATATTTCGAAAAAACCGAGAAATTTGCTAGCCGGGCATTTGTTGAATTTTTAAACTCTGAAGGGTGGAACAGATTGTACTCGGCGTCCTGAGTCTTGTACCGAAGAGATTTCGGCTCTATCTATCATAGTTGCCGAGATATTTCGAAAAAACCGAGAAATTTGCTAGCCGGGCATTTGTTGAATTTTTAAACTCTGAAGGGTGGAACAGATTGTACTCGGCGTCCTGAGTCTTGTACCGAAGAGATTTCGGCTCTATCTATCATAGTTGCCGAGATATTTCGAAAAAACCGAGAAATTTGCTAGCCGGGCATTTGTTGAATTTTTAAACTCTGAAGGGTGGAACAGATTGTACTCGGCGTCCTGAGTCTTGTACCGAAGAGATTTCGGCTCTATCTATCATAGTTGCCGAGATATTTCGAAAAAACCGAGAAATTTGCTAGCCGGGCATTTGTTGAATTTTTAAACTCTGAAGGGTGGAACAGATTGTACTCGGCGTCCTGAGTCTTGTACCGAAGAGATTTCGGCTCTATCTATCATAGTTGCCGAGATATTTCGAAAAAACCGAGAAATTTGCTAGCCGGGCATTTGTTGAATTTTTAAACTCTGAAGGGTGGAACAGATTGTACTCGGCGTCCTGAGTCTTGTACCGAAGAGATTTCGGCTCTATCTATCATAGTTGCCGAGATATTTCGAAAAAACCGAGAAATTTGCTAGCCGGGCATTTGTTGAATTTTTAAACTCTGAAGGGTGGAACAGATTGTACTCGGCGTCCTGAGTCTTGTACCGAAGAGATTTCGGCTCTATCTATCATAGTTGCCGAGATATTTCGAAAAAACCGAGAAATTTGCTAGCCGGGCATTTGTTGAATTTTTAAACTCTGAAGGGTGGAACAGATTGTACTCGGCGTCCTGAGTCTTGTACCGAAGAGATTTCGGCTCTATCTATCATAGTTGCCGAGATATTTCGAAAAAACCGAGAAATTTGCTAGCCGGGCATTTGTTGAATTTTTAAACTCTGAAGGGTGGAACAGATTGTACTCGGCGTCCTGAGTCTTGTACCGAAGAGATTTCGGCTCTATCTATCATAGTTGCCGAGATATTTCGAAAAAACCGAGAAATTTGCTAGCCGGGCATTTGTTGAATTTTTAAACTCTGAAGGGTGGAACAGATTGTACTCGGCGTCCTGAGTCTTGTACCGAAGAGATTTCGGCTCTATCTATCATAGTTGCCGAGATATTTCGAAAAACCGAGAAATTTGCTAGCCGGGCATTTGTTGAATTTTTAAACTCTGAAGGGTGGAACAGATTGTACTCGGCGTCCTGAGTCTTGTACCGAAGAGATTTCGGCTCTATCTATCATAGTTGCCGAGATATTTCGAAAAAACCGAGAAATTTGCTAGCCGGGCATTTGTTGAATTTTTAAACTCTGAAGGGTGGAACAGATTGTACTCGGCGTCCTGAGTCTTGTACCGAAGAGATTTCGGCTCTATCTATCATAGTTGCCGAGATATTTCGAAAAAACCGAGAAATTTGCTAGCCGGGCATTTGTTGAATTTTTAAACTCTGAAGGGTGGAACAGATTGTACTCGGCGTCCTGAGTCTTGTACCGAAGAGATTTCGGCTCTATCTATCATAGTTGCCGAGATATTTCGAAAAAACCGAGAAATTTGCTAGCCGGGCATTTGTTGAATTTTTAAACTCTGAAGGGTGGAACAGATTGTACTCGGCGTCCTGAGTCTTGTACCGAAGAGATTTCGGCTCTATCTATCATAGTTGCCGAGATATTTCGAAAAACCGAGAAATTTGCTAGCCGGGCATTTGTTGAATTTTTAAACTCTGAAGGGTGGAACAGATTGTACTCGGCGTCCTGAGTCTTGTACCGAAGAGATTTCGGCTCTATCTATCATAGTTGCCGAGATATTTCGAAAAACCGAGAAATTTGCTAGCCGGGCATTTGTTGAATTTTTAAACTCTGAAGGGTGGAACAGATTGTACTCGGCGTCCTGAGTCTTGTACCGAAGAGATTTCGGCTCTATCTATCATAGTTGCCGAGATATTTCGAAAAAACCGAGAAATTTGCTAGCCGGGCATTTGTTGAATTTTTAAACTCTGAAGGGTGGAACAGATTGTACTCGGCGTCCTGAGTCTTGTACCGAAGAGATTTCGGCTCTATCTATCATAGTTGCCGAGATATTTCGAAAAAACCGAGAAATTTGCTAGCCGGGCATTTGTTGAATTTTTAAACTCTGAAGGGTGGAACAGATTGTACTCGGCGTCCTGAGCGAAGAGTCCATAGTTGAGTCGAGAAATTTGTACGGGCATTTGTTGAATTTTTAAAGAGATTTCGGCGTCCTGAGTCTTGTACCGAAGAGATCTATCATAGTTGCCGAGATATTTCGAAAAAACCGAGAAATTTGCTAGCCGGGCATTTGTTGAATTTTTAAACTCTGAAGGGTGGAACAGATTGTACTCGGCGTCCTGAGTCTTGTACCGAAGAGATTTCGGCTCTATCTATCATAGTTGCCGAGATATTTCGAAAAAACCGAGAAATTTGCTAGCCGGGCATTTGTTGAATTTTTAAACTCTGAAGGGTGGAACAGATTGTACTCGGCGTCCTGAGTCTTGTACCGAAGAGATTTCGGCTCTATCTATCATAGTTGCCGAGATATTTCGAAAAAACCGAGAAATTTGCTAGCCGGGCATTTGTTGAATTTTTAAACTCTGAAGGGTGGAACAGATTGTACTCGGCGTCCTGAGTCTTGTACCGAAGAGATTTCGGCTCTATCTATCATAGTTGCCGAGATATTTCGAAAAAACCGAGAAATTTGCTAGCCGGGCATTTGTTGAATTTTTAAACTCTGAAGGGTGGAACAGATTGTACTCGGCGTCCTGAGTCTTGTACCGAAGAGATTTCGGCTCTATCTATCATAGTTGCCGAGATATTTCGAAAAAACCGAGAAATTTGCTAGCCGGGCATTTGTTGAATTTTTAAACTCTGAAGGGTGGAACAGATTGTACTCGGCGTCCTGAGTCTTGTACCGAAGAGATTTCGGCTCTATCTATCATAGTTGCCGAGATATTTCGAAAAAACCGAGAAATTTGCTAGCCGGGCATTTGTTGAATTTTTAAACTCTGAAGGGTGGAACAGATTGTACTCGGCGTCCTGAGTCTTGTACCGAAGAGATTTCGGCTCTATCTATCATAGTTGCCGAGATATTTCGAAAAAACCGAGAAATTTGCTAGCCGGGCATTTGTTGAATTTTTAAACTCTGAAGGGTGGAACAGATTGTACTCGGCGTCCTGAGTCTTGTACCGAAGAGATTTCGGCTCTATCTATCATAGTTGCCGAGATATTTCGAAAAACCGAGAAATTTGCTAGCCGGGCATTTGTTGAATTTTTAAACTCTGAAGGGTGGAACAGATTGTACTCGGCGTCCTGAGTCTTGTACCGAAGAGATTTCGGCTCTATCTATCATAGTTGCCGAGATATTTCGAAAAAACCGAGAAATTTGCTAGCCGGGCATTTGTTGAATTTTTAAACTCTGAAGGGTGGAACAGATTGTACTCGGCGTCCTGAGTCTTGTACCGAAGAGATTTCGGCTCTATCTATCATAGTTGCCGAGATATTTCGAAAAAACCGAGAAATTTGCTAGCCGGGCATTTGTTGAATTTTTAAACTCTGAAGGGTGGAACAGATTGTACTCGGCGTCCTGAGTCTTGTACCGAAGAGATTTCGGCTCTATCTATCATAGTTGCCGAGATATTTCGAAAAAACCGAGAAATTTGCTAGCCGGGCATTTGTTGAATTTTTAAACTCTGAAGGGTGGAACAGATTGTACTCGGCGTCCTGAGTCTTGTACCGAAGAGATTTCGGCTCTATCTATCATAGTTGCCGAGATATTTCGAAAAAACCGAGAAATTTGCTAGCCGGGCATTTGTTGAATTTTTAAACTCTGAAGGGTGGAACAGATTGTACTCGGCGTCCTGAGTCTTGTACCGAAGAGATTTCGGCTCTATCTATCATAGTTGCCGAGATATTTCGAAAAACCGAGAAATTTGCTAGCCGGGCATTTGTTGAATTTTTAAACTCTGAAGGGTGGAACAGATTGTACTCGGCGTCCTGAGTCTTGTACCGAAGAGATTTCGGCTCTATCTATCATAGTTGCCGAGATATTTCGAAAAAACCGAGAAATTTGCTATTTTTGTTGAATTTTTAAACTCTGAAGGGTGGAACAGATTGTACTCGGCGTCCTGAGTCTTGTACCGAAGAGATTTCGGCTCTATCTATCATAGTTGCCGAGATATTTCGAAAAAACCGAGAAATTTGCTAGCCGGGCATTTGTTGAATTTTTAAACTCTGAAGGGTGGAACAGATTGTACTCGGCGTCCTGAGTCTTGTACCGAAGAGATTTCGGCTCTATCTATCATAGTTGCCGAGATATTTCGAAAAAACCGAGAAATTTGCTAGCCGGGCATTTGTTGAATTTTTAAACTCTGAAGGGTGGAACAGATTGTACTCGGCGTCCTGAGTCTTGTACCGAAGAGATTTCGGCTCTATCTATCATAGTTGCCGAGATATTTCGAAAAACCGAGAAATTTGCTAGCCGGGCATTTGTTGAATTTTTAAACTCTGAAGGGTGGAACAGATTGTACTCGGCGTCCTGAGTCTTGTACCGAAGAGATTTCGGCTCTATCTATCATAGTTGCCGAGATATTTCGAAAAAACCGAGAAATTTGCTAGCCGGGCATTTGTTGAATTTTTAAACTCTGAAGGGTGGAACAGATTGTACTCGGCGTCCTGAGTCTTGTACCGAAGAGATTTCGGCTCTATCTATCATAGTTGCCGAGATATTTCGAAAAAACCGAGAAATTTGCTAGCCGGGCATTTGTTGAATTTTTAAACTCTGAAGGGTGGAACAGATTGTACTCGGCGTCCTGAGTCTTGTACCGAAGAGATTTCGGCTCTATCTATCATAGTTGCCGAGATATTTCGAAAAAACCGAGAAATTTGCTAGCCGGGCATTTGTTGAATTTTTAAACTCTGAAGGGTGGAACAGATTGTACTCGGCGTCCTGAGTCTTGTACCGAAGAGATTTCGGCTCTATCTATCATAGTTGCCGAGATATTTCGAAAAAACCGAGAAATTTGCTAGCCGGGCATTTGTTGAATTTTTAAACTCTGAAGGGTGGAACAGATTGTACTCGGCGTCCTGAGTCTTGTACCGAAGAGATTTCGGCTCTATCTATCATAGTTGCCGAGATATTTCGAAAAAACCGAGAAATTTGCTAGCCGGGCATTTGTTGAATTTTTAAACTCTGAAGGGTGGAACAGATTGTACTCGGCGTCCTGAGTCTTGTACCGAAGAGATTTCGGCTCTATCTATCATAGTTGCCGAGATATTTCGAAAAAACCGAGAAATTTGCTAGCCGGGCATTTGTTGAATTTTTAAACTCTGAAGGGTGGAACAGATTGTACTCGGCGTCCTGAGTCTTGTACCGAAGAGATTTCGGCTCTATCTATCATAGTTGCCGAGATATTTCGAAAAAACCGAGAAATTTGCTAGCCGGGCATTTGTTGAATTTTTAAACTCTGAAGGGTGGAACAGATTGTACTCGGCGTCCTGAGTCTTGTACCGAAGAGATTTCGGCTCTATCTATCATAGTTGCCGAGATATTTCGATTTGTTGAAAAACCGAGAAATTTGCTAGCCGGGCATTTGTTGAATTTTTAAACTGAAGAGAATTTGAGCCGGGTGTTGAACAGATTGTACTCGGCGTCCTGAGTCTTGTACCGAAGAGATTTCGGCTCTATCTATCATAGTTGCCGAGATATTTCGAAAAAACCGAGAAATTTGCTAGCCGGGCATTTGTTGAATTTTTAAACTCTGAAGGGTGGAACAGATTGTACTCGGCGTCCTGAGTCTTGTACCGAAGAGATTTCGGCTCTATCTATCATAGTTGCCGAGATATTTCGAAAAAACCGAGAAATTTGCTAGCCGGGCATTTGTTGAATTTTTAAACTCTGAAGGGTGGAACAGATTGTACTCGGCGTCCTGAGTCTTGTACCGAAGAGATTTCGGCTCTATCTATCATAGTTGCCGAGATATTTCGAAAAAACCGAGAAATTTGCTAGCCGGGCATTTGTTGAATTTTTAAACTCTGAAGGGTGGAACAGATTGTACTCGGCGTCCTGAGTCTTGTACCGAAGAGATTTCGGCTCTATCTATCATAGTTGCCGAGATATTTCGAAAAAACCGAGAAATTTGCTAGCCGGGCATTTGTTGAATTTTTAAACTCTGAAGGGTGGAACAGATTGTACTCGGCGTCCTGAGTCTTGTACCGAAGAGATTTCGGCTCTATCTATCATAGTTGCCGAGATATTTCGAAAAAACCGAGAAATTTGCTAGCCGGGCATTTGTTGAATTTTTAAACTCTGAAGGGTGGAACAGATTGTACTCGGCGTCCTGAGTCTTGTACCGAAGAGATTTCGGCTCTATCTATCATAGTTGCCGAGATATTTCGAAAAAACCGAGAAATTTGCTAGCCGGGCATTTGTTGAATTTTTAAACTCTGAAGGGTGGAACAGATTGTACTCGGCGTCCTGAGTCTTGTACCGAAGAGATTTCGGCTCTATCTATCATAGTTGCCGAGATATTTCGAAAAAACCGAGAAATTTGCTAGCCGGGCATTTGTTGAATTTTTAAACTCTGAAGGGTGGAACAGATTGTACTCGGCGTCCTGAGTCTTGTACCGAAGAGATTTCGGCTCTATCTATCATAGTTGCCGAGATATTTCGAAAAAACCGAGAAATTTGCTAGCCGGGCATTTGTTGAATTTTTAAACTCTGAAGGGTGGAACAGATTGTACTCGGCGTCCTGAGTCTTGTACCGAAGAGATTTCGGCTCTATCTATCATAGTTGCCGAGATATTTCGAAAAAACCGAGAAATTTGCTAGCCGGGCATTTGTTGAATTTTTAAACTCTGAAGGGTGGAACAGATTGTACTCGGCGTCCTGAGTCTTGTACCGAAGAGATTTCGGCTCTATCTATCATAGTTGCCGAGATATTTCGAAAAAACCGAGAAATTTGCTAGCCGGGCATTTGTTGAATTTTTAAACTCTGAAGGGTGGAACAGATTGTACTCGGCGTCCTGAGTCTTGTACCGAAGAGATTTCGGCTCTATCTATCATAGTTGCCGAGATATTTCGAAAAAACCGAGAAATTTGCTAGCCGGGCATTTGTTGAATTTTTAAACTCTGAAGGGTGGAACAGATTGTACTCGGCGTCCTGAGTCTTGTACCGAAGAGATTTCGGCTCTATCTATCATAGTTGCCGAGATATTTCGAAAAAACCGAGAAATTTGCTAGCCGGGCATTTGTTGAATTTTTAAACTCTGAAGGGTGGAACAGATTGTACTCGGCGTCCTGAGTCTTGTACCGAAGAGATTTCGGCTCTATCTATCATAGTTGCCGAGATATTTCGAAAAAACCGAGAAATTTGCTAGCCGGGCATTTGTTGAATTTTTAAACTCTGAAGGGTGGAACAGATTGTACTCGGCGTCCTGAGTCTTGTACCGAAGAGATTTCGGCTCTATCTATCATAGTTGCCGAGATATTTCGAAAAAACCGAGAAATTTGCTAGCCGGGCATTTGTTGAATTTTTAAACTCTGAAGGGTGGAACAGATTGTACTCGGCGTCCTGAGTCTTGTACCGAAGAGATTTCGGCTCTATCTATCATAGTTGCCGAGATATTTCGAAAAAACCGAGAAATTTGCTAGCCGGGCATTTGTTGAATTTTTAAACTCTGAAGGGTGGAACAGATTGTACTCGGCGTCCTGAGTCTTGTACCGAAGAGATTTCGGCTCTATCTATCATAGTTGCCGAGATATTTCGAAAAAACCGAGAAATTTGCTAGCCGGGCATTTGTTGAATTTTTAAACTCTGAAGGGTGGAACAGATTGTACTCGGCGTCCTGAGTCTTGTACCGAAGAGATTTCGGCTCTATCTATCATAGTTGCCGAGATATTTCGAAAAAACCGAGAAATTTGCTAGCCGGGCATTTGTTGAATTTTTAAACTCTGAAGGGTGGAACAGATTGTACTCGGCGTCCTGAGTCTTGTACCGAAGAGATTTCGGCTCTATCTATCATAGTTGCCGAGATATTTCGAAAAAACCGAGAAATTTGCTAGCCGGGCATTTGTTGAATTTTTAAACTCTGAAGGGTGGAACAGATTGTACTCGGCGTCCTGAGTCTTGTACCGAAGAGATTTCGGCTCTATCTATCATAGTTGCCGAGATATTTCGAAAAAACCGAGAAATTTGCTAGCCGGGCATTTGTTGAATTTTTAAACTCTGAAGGGTGGAACAGATTGTACTCGGCGTCCTGAGTCTTGTACCGAAGAGATTTCGGCTCTATCTATCATAGTTGCCGAGATATTTCGAAAAACCGAGAAATTTGCTAGCCGGGCATTTGTTGAATTTTTAAACTCTGAAGGGTGGAACAGATTGTACTCGGCGTCCTGAGTCTTGTACCGAAGAGATTTCGGCTCTATCTATCATAGTTGCCGAGATATTTCGAAAAAACCGAGAAATTTGCTAGCCGGGCATTTGTTGAATTTTTAAACTCTGAAGGGTGGAACAGATTGTACTCGGCGTCCTGAGTCTTGTACCGAAGAGATTTCGGCTCTATCTATCATAGTTGCCGAGATATTTCGAAAAAACCGAGAAATTTGCTAGCCGGGCATTTGTTGAATTTTTTTAAACTCCTGAAGGGTGGAACAGATTGATACTCGGCGAGTCCTGAGTCTTGTACCGAAGAGATTGTACTCGGCGTCCTGAGTCTTGTACCGAAGAGATTTCGGCTCTATCTATCATAGTTGCCGAGATATTTCGAAAAAACCGAGAAATTTGCTAGCCGGGCATTTGTTGAATTTTTAAACTCTGAAGGGTGGAACAGATTGTACTCGGCGTCCTGAGTCTTGTACCGAAGAGATTTCGGCTCTATCTATCATAGTTGCCGAGATATTTCGAAAAAACCGAGAAATTTGCTAGCCGGGCATTTGTTGAATTTTTAAACTCTGAAGGGTGGAACAGATTGTACTCGGCGTCCTGAGTCTTGTACCGAAGAGATTTCGGCTCTATCTATCATAGTTGCCGAGATATTTCGAAAAAACCGAGAAATTTGCTAGCCGGGCATTTGTTGAATTTTTAAACTCTGAAGGGTGGAACAGATTGTACTCGGCGTCCTGAGTCTTGTACCGAAGAGATTTCGGCTCTATCTATCATAGTTGCCGAGATATTTCGAAAAAACCGAGAAATTTGCTAGCCGGGCATTTGTTGAATTTTTAAACTCTGAAGGGTGGAACAGATTGTACTCGGCGTCCTGAGTCTTGTACCGAAGAGATTTCGGCTCTATCTATCATAGTTGCCGAGATATTTCGAAAAAACCGAGAAATTTGCTAGCCGGGCATTTGTTGAATTTTTAAACTCTGAAGGGTGGAACAGATTGTACTCGGCGTCCTGAGTCTTGTACCGAAGAGATTTCGGCTCTATCTATCATAGTTGCCGAGATATTTCGAAAAAACCGAGAAATTTGCTAGCCGGGCATTTGTTGAATTTTTAAACTCTGAAGGGTGGAACAGATTGTACTCGGCGTCCTGAGTCTTGTACCGAAGAGATTTCGGCTCTATCTATCATAGTTGCCGAGATATTTCGAAAAAACCGAGAAATTTGCTAGCCGGGCATTTGTTGAATTTTTAAACTCTGAAGGGTGGAACAGATTGTACTCGGCGTCCTGAGTCTTGTACCGAAGAGATTTCGGCTCTATCTATCATAGTTGCCGAGATATTTCGAAAAACCGAGAAATTTGCTAGCCGGGCATTTGTTGAATTTTTAAACTCTGAAGGGTGGAACAGATTGTACTCGGCGTCCTGAGTCTTGTACCGAAGAGATTTCGGCTCTATCTATCATAGTTGCCGAGATATTTCGAAAAAACCGAGAAATTTGCTAGCCGGGCATTTGTTGAATTTTTAAACTCTGAAGGGTGGAACAGATTGTACTCGGCGTCCTGAGTCTTGTACCGAAGAGATTTCGGCTCTATCTATCATAGTTGCCGAGATATTTCGAAAAAACCGAGAAATTTGCTAGCCGGGCATTTGTTGAATTTTTAAACTCTGAAGGGTGGAACAGATTGTACTCGGCGTCCTGAGTCTTGTACCGAAGAGATTTCGGCTCTATCTATCATAGTTGCCGAGATATTTCGAAAAACCGAGAAATTTGCTAGCCGGGCATTTGTTGAATTTTTAAACTCTGAAGGGTGGAACAGATTGTACTCGGCGTCCTGAGTCTTGTACCGAAGAGATTTCGGCTCTATCTATCATAGTTGCCGAGATATTTCGAAAAAACCGAGAAATTTGCTAGCCGGGCATTTGTTGAATTTTTAAACTCTGAAGGGTGGAACAGATTGTACTCGGCGTCCTGAGTCTTGTACCGAAGAGATTTCGGCTCTATCTATCATAGTTGCCGAGATATTTCGAAAAAACCGAGAAATTTGCTAGCCGGGCATTTGTTGAATTTTTAAACTCTGAAGGGTGGAACAGATTGTACTCGGCGTCCTGAGTCTTGTACCGAAGAGATTTCGGCTCTATCTATCATAGTTGCCGAGATATTTCGAAAAAACCGAGAAATTTGCTAGCCGGGCATTTGTTGAATTTTTAAACTCTGAAGGGTGGAACAGATTGTACTCGGCGTCCTGAGTCTTGTACCGAAGAGATTTCGGCTCTATCTATCATAGTTGCCGAGATATTTCGAAAAAACCGAGAAATTTGCTAGCCGGGCATTTGTTGAATTTTTAAACTCTGAAGGGTGGAACAGATTGTACTCGGCGTCCTGAGTCTTGTACCGAAGAGATTTCGGCTCTATCTATCATAGTTGCCGAGATATTTCGAAAAAAACCGAGAAATTTGCTAGCCGGGCATTTGTTGAATTTTTAAACTCTGAAGGGTGGAACAGATTGTACTCGGCGTCCTGAGTCTTGTACCGAAGAGATTTCGGCTCTATCTATCATAGTTGCCGAGATATTTCGAAAAAACCGAGAAATTTGCTAGCCGGGCATTTGTTGAATTTTTAAACTCTGAAGGGTGGAACAGATTGTACTCGGCGTCCTGAGTCTTGTACCGAAGAGATTTCGGCTCTATCTATCATAGTTGCCGAGATATTTCGAAAACCGAGCTATCTATCATAGTTGCCGAGATATTTCGAAAAACCGAGAAATTTGCTAGCCGGGCATTTGTTGAATTTTTAAACTCTGAAGGGTGGAACAGATTGTACTCGGCGTCCTGAGTCTTGTACCGAAGAGATTTCGGCTCTATCTATCATAGTTGCCGAGATATTTCGAAAAACCGAGAAATTTGCTAGCCGGGCATTTGTTGAATTTTTAAACTCTGAAGGGTGGAACAGATTGTACTCGGCGTCCTGAGTCTTGTACCGAAGAGATTTCGGCTCTATCTATCATAGTTGCCGAGATATTTCGAAAAACCGAGAAATTTGCTAGCCGGGCATTTGTTGAATTTTTAAACTCTGAAGGGTGGAACAGATTGTACTCGGCGTCCTGAGTCTTGTACCGAAGAGATTTCGGCTCTATCTATCATAGTTGCCGAGATATTTCGAAAAACCGAGAAATTTGCTAGCCGGGCATTTGTTGAATTTTTAAACTCTGAAGGGTGGAACAGATTGTACTCGGCGTCCTGAGTCTTGTACCGAAGAGATTTCGGCTCTATCTATCATAGTTGCCGAGATATTTCGAAAAAACCGAGAAATTTGCTAGCCGGGCATTTGTTGAATTTTTAAACTCTGAAGGGTGGAACAGATTGTACTCGGCGTCCTGAGTCTTGTACCGAAGAGATTTCGGCTCTATCTATCATAGTTGCCGAGATATTTCGAAAAAACCGAGAAATTTGCTAGCCGGGCATTTGTTGAATTTTTAAACTCTGAAGGGTGGAACAGATTGTACTCGGCGTCCTGAGTCTTGTACCGAAGAGATTTCGGCTCTATCTATCATAGTTGCCGAGATATTTCGAAAAAACCGAGAAATTTGCTAGCCGGGCATTTGTTGAATTTTTAAACTCTGAAGGGTGGAACAGATTGTACTCGGCGTCCTGAGTCTTGTACCGAAGAGATTTCGGCTCTATCTATCATAGTTGCCGAGATATTTCGAAAAACCGAGAAATTTGCTATTTGTTTCGGGCATTTGTTGAATTTTTAAACTTTGAAGGGTGGAACAGATTGTACTCGGCGTCCTGAGTCTTGTACCGAAGAGATTTCGGCTCTATCTATCATAGTTGCCGAGATATTTCGAAAAACCGAGAAATTTGCTAGCCGGGCATTTGTTGAATTTTTAAACTTTGAAGGGTGGAACAGATTGTACTCGGCGTCCTGAGTCTTGTACCGAAGAGATTTCGGCTCTATCTATCATAGTTGCCGAGATATTTCGAAAAAACCGAGAAATTTGCTAGCCGGGCATTTGTTGAATTTTTAAACTCTGAAGGGTGGAACAGATTGTACTCGGCGTCCTGAGTCTTGTACCGAAGAGATTTCGGCTCTATCTATCATAGTTGCCGAGATATTTCGAAAAAACCGAGAAATTTGCTAGCCGGGCATTTGTTGAATTTTTAAACTCTGAAGGGTGGAACAGATTGTACTCGGCGTCCTGAGTCTTGTACCGAAGAGATTTCGGCTCTATCTATCATAGTTGCCGAGATATTTCGAAAAAACCGAGAAATTTGCTAGCCGGGCATTTGTTGAATTTTTAAACTCTGAAGGGTGGAACAGATTGTACTCGGCGTCCTGAGTCTTGTACCGAAGAGATTTCGGCTCTATCTATCATAGTTGCCGAGATATTTCGAAAAAACCGAGAAATTTGCTAGCCGGGCATTTGTTGAATTTTTAAACTTTGAAGGGTGGAACAGATTGTACTCGGCGTCCTGAGTCTTGTACCGAAGAGATTTCGGCTCTATCTATCATAGTTGCCGAGATATTTCTGAAAAACCGAGAAATTTGCTAGCCGGGCATTTGTTGAATTTTTAAACTTTGAAGGGTGGAACAGATTGTACTCGGCGTCCTGAGTCTTGTACCGAAGAGATTTCGGCTCTATCTATCATAGTTGCCGAGATATTTCGTAAAACCGAGAAATTTGCTAGCCGGGCATTTGTTGAATTTTTAAACTTGAAGGGTGGAACATTGTACTCGGCGTCCTGAGTCTTGTACCGAAGAGATTTCGGCAACTATGATAGATAGAGCCGAGAATCTTTCGGTACAAGACTCAGGACGCCGAGTACAATCTGTTCCACCCTTCAGAGTTTAAAAATTCAACAAATGCCGGCTAGCAAATTTCCGGTTTTTTCGAAATATCTCGGCAACTATGATAGATAGAGCCGAAATCTCTTCGGTACAAGACTCAGGACGCCGAGTACAATTTGTTCCACCCTTCAGAGTTTAAAAATTCAACAAATGCCCGGCTAGCAAATTTCTCGGTTTTTTCGAAATATCTCGGCAACTATGATAGATAGAGCCGAAATCTCTTCGGTACAAGACTCAGGACGCCGAGTACAATCTGTTCCACCCTTCAGAGTTTAAAAATTCAACAAATGCCCGGCTAGCAAATTTCTCGGTTTTTTCGAAATATCTCGGCAACTATGAGAGATAGAGCCGAAATCTCTTCGGTACAAGACTCAGGACGCCGAGTACAATCTGTTCCACCCTTCAGAGTTTAAAAATTCAACAAATGCCCGGCTAGCAAATTTCTCGGTTTTTTCGAAATATCTCGGCAACTATGAGAGATAGAGCCGAAATCTCTTCGGTACAAGACTCAGGACGCCGAGTACAATCTGTTCCACCCTTCAGAGTTTAAAAATTCAACAAATGCCCGGCTAGCAAATTTCTCGGTTTTTTCGAAATATCTCGGCAACTATGAGAGATAGAGCCGAAATCTCTTCGGTACAAGACTCAGGACGCCGAGTACAATCTGTTCCACCCTTCAGAGTTTAAAAATTCAACAAATGCCCGGCTAGCAAATTTCTCGGTTTTTTCGAAATATCTCGGCAACTATGAGAGATAGAGCCGAAATCTCTTCGGTACAAGACTCAGGACGCCGAGTACAATCTGTTCCACCCTTCAGAGTTTAAAAATTCAACAAATGCCCGGCTAGCAAATTTCGGTTTTTTCGAAATATCTCGGCAACTATGAGAGATAGAGCCGAAATCTCTTCGGTACAAGACTCAGGACGCCGAGTACAATCTGTTCCACCCTTCAGAGTTTAAAAATTCAACAAATGCCCGGCTAGCAAATTTCTCGGTTTTTTCGAAATATCTCGGCAACTATGAGAGATAGAGCCGAAATCTCTTCGGTACAAGACTCAGGACGCCGAGTACAATCTGTTCCACCCTTCAGAGTTTAAAAATTCAACAAATGCCCGGCTAGCAAATTTCTCGGTTTTTTCGAAATATCTCGGCAACTATGAGAGATAGAGCCGAAATCTCTTCGGTACAAGACTCAGGACGCCGAGTACAATCTGTTCCACCCTTCAGAGTTTAAAAATTCAACAAATGCCCGGCTAGCAAATTTCTCGGTTTTTTCGAAATATCTCGGCAACTATGAGAGATAGAGCCGAAATCTCTTCGGTACAAGACTCAGGACGCCGAGTACAATCTGTTCCACCCTTCAGAGTTTAAAAATTCAACAAATGCCCGGCTAGCAAATTTCTCGGTTTTTTCGAAATATCTCGGCAACTATGAGAGATAGAGCCGAAATCTCTTCGGTACAAGACTCAGGACGCCGAGTACAATCTGTTCCACCCTTCAGAGTTTAAAAATTCAACAAATGCCCGGCTAGCAAATTTCTCGGTTTTTTCGAAATATCTCGGCAACTATGAGAGATAGAGCCGAAATCTCTTCGGTACAAGACTCAGGACGCCGAGTACAATCTGTTCCACCCTTCAGAGTTTAAAAATTCAACAAATGCCCGGCTAGCAAATTTCTCGGTTTTTTCGAAATATCTCGGCAACTATGAGAGATAGAGCCGAAATCTCTTCGGTACAAGACTCAGGACGCCGAGTACAATCTGTTCCACCCTTCAGAGTTTAAAAATTCAACAAATGCCCGGCTAGCAAATTTCTCGGTTTTTTCGAAATATCTCGGCAACTATGAGAGATAGAGCCGAAATCTCTTCGGTACAAGACTCAGGACGCCGAGTACAATCTGTTCCACCCTTCAGAGTTTAAAAATTCAACAAATGCCCGGCTAGCAAATTTCTCGGTTTTTTCGAAATATCTCGGCAACTATGAGAGATAGAGCCGAAATCTCTTCGGTACAAGACTCAGGACGCCGAGTACAATCTGTTCCACCCTTCAGAGTTTAAAAATTCAACAAATGCCCGGCTAGCAAATTTCTCGGTTTTTTCGAAATATCTCGGCAACTATGAGAGATAGAGCCGAAATCTCTTCGGTACAAGACTCAGGACGCCGAGTACAATCTGTTCCACCCTTCAGAGTTTAAAAATTCAACAAATGCCCGGCTAGCAAATTTCTCGGTTTTTTCGAAATATCTCGGCAACTATGAGAGATAGAGCCGAAATCTCTTCGGTACAAGACTCAGGACGCCGAGTACAATCTGTTCCACCCTTCAGAGTTTAAAAATTCAACAAATGCCCGGCTAGCAAATTTCTCGGTTTTTTCGAAATATCTCGGCAACTATGAGAGATAGAGCCGAAATCTCTTCGGTACAAGACTCAGGACGCCGAGTACAATCTGTTCCACCCTTCAGAGTTTAAAAATTCAACAAATGCCCGGCTAGCAAATTTCTCGGTTTTTTCGAAATATCTCGGCAACTATGAGAGATAGAGCCGAAATCTCTTCGGTACAAGACTCAGGACGCCGAGTACAATCTGTTCCACCCTTCAGAGTTTAAAAATTCAACAAATGCCCGGCTAGCAAATTTCTCGGTTTTTTCGAAATATCTCGGCAACTATGAGAGATAGAGCCGAAATCTCTTCGGTACAAGACTCAGGACGCCGAGTACAATCTGTTCCACCCTTCAGAGTTTAAAAATTCAACAAATGCCCGGCTAGCAAATTTCTCGGTTTTTTCGAAATATCTCGGCAACTATGAGAGATAGAGCCGAAATCTCTTCGGTACAAGACTCAGGACGCCGAGTACAATCTGTTCCACCCTTCAGAGTTTAAAAATTCAACAAATGCCCGGCTAGCAAATTTCTCGGTTTTTTCGAAATATCTCGGCAACTATGAGAGATAGAGCCGAAATCTCTTCGGTACAAGACTCAGGACGCCGAGTACAATCTGTTCCACCCTTCAGAGTTTAAAAATTCAACAAATGCCCGGCTAGCAAATTTCTCGGTTTTTTCGAAATATCTCGGCAACTATGAGAGATAGAGCCGAAATCTCTTCGGTACAAGACTCAGGACGCCGAGTACAATCTGTTCCACCCTTCAGAGTTTAAAAATTCAACAAATGCCCGGCTAGCAAATTTCTCGGTTTTTTCGAAATATCTCGGCAACTATGAGAGATAGAGCCGAAATCTCTTCGGTACAAGACTCAGGACGCCGAGTACAATCTGTTCCACCCTTCAGAGTTTAAAAATTCAACAAATGCCCGGCTAGCAAATTTCTCGGTTTTTTCGAAATATCTCGGCAACTATGAGAGATAGAGCCGAAATCTCTTCGGTACAAGACTCAGGACGCCGAGTACAATCTGTTCCACCCTTCAGAGTTTAAAAATTCAACAAATGCCCGGCTAGCAAATTTCTCGGTTTTTTCGAAATATCTCGGCAACTATGAGAGATAGAGCCGAAATCTCTTCGGTACAAGACTCAGGACGCCGAGTACAATCTGTTCCACCCTTCAGAGTTTAAAAATTCAACAAATGCCCGGCTAGCAAATTTCTCGGTTTTTTCGAAATATCTCGGCAACTATGAGAGATAGAGCCGAAATCTCTTCGGTACAAGACTCAGGACGCCGAGTACAATCTGTTCCACCCTTCAGAGTTTAAAAATTCAACAAATGCCCGGCTAGCAAATTTCTCGGTTTTTTCGAAATATCTCGGCAACTATGAGAGATAGAGCCGAAATCTCTTCGGTACAAGACTCAGGACGCCGAGTACAATCTGTTCCACCCTTCAGAGTTTAAAAATTCAACAAATGCCCGGCTAGCAAATTTCTCGGTTTTTTCGAAATATCTCGGCAACTATGAGAGATAGAGCCGAAATCTCTTCGGTACAAGACTCAGGACGCCGAGTACAATCTGTTCCACCCTTCAGAGTTTAAAAATTCAACAAATGCCCGGCTAGCAAATTTCTCGGTTTTTTCGAAATATCTCGGCAACTATGAGAGATAGAGCCGAAATCTCTTCGGTACAAGACTCAGGACGCCGAGTACAATCTGTTCCACCCTTCAGAGTTTAAAAATTCAACAAATGCCCGGCTAGCAAATTTCTCGGTTTTTTCGAAATATCTCGGCAACTATGAGAGATAGAGCCGAAATCTCTTCGGTACAAGACTCAGGACGCCGAGTACAATCTGTTCCACCCTTCAGAGTTTAAAAATTCAACAAATGCCCGGCTAGCAAATTTCTCGGTTTTTTCGAAATATCTCGGCAACTATGAGAGATAGAGCCGAAATCTCTTCGGTACAAGACTCAGGACGCCGAGTACAATCTGTTCCACCCTTCAGAGTTTAAAAATTCAACAAATGCCCGGCTAGCAAATTTCTCGGTTTTTTCGAAATATCTCGGCAACTATGAGAGATAGAGCCGAAATCTCTTCGGTACAAGACTCAGGACGCCGAGTACAATCTGTTCCACCCTTCAGAGTTTAAAAATTCAACAAATGCCCGGCTAGCAAATTTCTCGGTTTTTTCGAAATATCTCGGCAACTATGAGAGATAGAGCCGAAATCTCTTCGGTACAAGACTCAGGACGCCGAGTACAATCTGTTCCACCCTTCAGAGTTTAAAAATTCAACAAATGCCCGGCTAGCAAATTTCTCGGTTTTTTCGAAATATCTCGGCAACTATGAGAGATAGAGCCGAAATCTCTTCGGTACAAGACTCAGGACGCCGAGTACAATCTGTTCCACCCTTCAGAGTTTAAAAATTCAACAAATGCCCGGCTAGCAAATTTCTCGGTTTTTTCGAAATATCTCGGCAACTATGAGAGATAGAGCCGAAATCTCTTCGGTACAAGACTCAGGACGCCGAGTACAATCTGTTCCACCCTTCAGAGTTTAAAAATTCAACAAATGCCCGGCTAGCAAATTTCTCGGTTTTTTCGAAATATCTCGGCAACTATGATAGATAGAGCCGAAATCTCTTCGGTACAAGACTCAGGACGCCGAGTACAATCTGTTCCACCCTTCAGAGTTTAAAAATTCAACAAATGCCCGGCTAGCAAATTTCTCGGTTTTTTCGAAATATCTCGGCAACTATGAGAGATAGAGCCGAAATCTCTTCGGTACAAGACTCAGGACGCCGAGTACAATCTGTTCCACCCTTCAGAGTTTAAAAATTCAACAAATGCCCGGCTAGCAAATTTCTCGGTTTTTTCGAAATATCTCGGCAACTATGAGAGATAGAGCCGAAATCTCTTCGGTACAAGACTCAGGACGCCGAGTACAATCTGTTCCACCCTTCAGAGTTTAAAAATTCAACAAATGCCCGGCTAGCAAATTTCTCGGTTTTTTCGAAATATCTCGGCAACTATGAGAGATAGAGCCGAAATCTCTTCGGTACAAGACTCAGGACGCCGAGTACAATCTGTTCCACCCTTCAGAGTTTAAAAATTCAACAAATGCCCGGCTAGCAAATTTCTCGGTTTTTTCGAAATATCTCGGCAACTATGAGAGATAGAGCCGAAATCTCTTCGGTACAAGACTCAGGACGCCGAGTACAATCTGTTCCACCCTTCAGAGTTTAAAAATTCAACAAATGCCCGGCTAGCAAATTTCTCGGTTTTTTCGAAATATCTCGGCAACTATGAGAGATAGAGCCGAAATCTCTTCGGTACAAGACTCAGGACGCCGAGTACAATCTGTTCCACCCTTCAGAGTTTAAAAATTCAACAAATGCCCGGCTAGCAAATTTCTCGGTTTTTTCGAAATATCTCGGCAACTATGAGAGATAGAGCCGAAATCTCTTCGGTACAAGACTCAGGACGCCGAGTACAATCTGTTCCACCCTTCAGAGTTTAAAAATTCAACAAATGCCCGGCTAGCAAATTTCGGTTTTTTCGAAATATCTCGGCAACTATGAGAGATAGAGCCGAAATCTCTTCGGTACAAGACTCAGGACGCCGAGTACAATCTGTTCCACCCTTCAGAGTTTAAAAATTCAACAAATGCCCGGCTAGCAAATTTCTCGGTTTTTTCGAAATATCTCGGCAACTATGAGAGATAGAGCCGAAATCTCTTCGGTACAAGACTCAGGACGCCGAGTACAATCTGTTCCACCCTTCAGAGTTTAAAAATTCAACAAATGCCCGGCTAGCAAATTTCTCGGTTTTTTCGAAATATCTCGGCAACTATGAGAGATAGAGCCGAAATCTCTTCGGTACAAGACTCAGGACGCCGAGTACAATCTGTTCCACCCTTCAGAGTTTAAAAATTCAACAAATGCCCGGCTAGCAAATTTCTCGGTTTTTTCGAAATATCTCGGCAACTATGAGAGATAGAGCCGAAATCTCTTCGGTACAAGACTCAGGACGCCGAGTACAATCTGTTCCACCCTTCAGAGTTTAAAAATTCAACAAATGCCCGGCTAGCAAATTTCTCGGTTTTTTCGAAATATCTCGGCAACTATGAGAGATAGAGCCGAAATCTCTTCGGTACAAGACTCAGGACGCCGAGTACAATCTGTTCCACCCTTCAGAGTTTAAAAATTCAACAAATGCCCGGCTAGCAAATTTCTCGGTTTTTTCGAAATATCTCGGCAACTATGAGAGATAGAGCCGAAATCTCTTCGGTACAAGACTCAGGACGCCGAGTACAATCTGTTCCACCCTTCAGAGTTTAAAAATTCAACAAATGCCCGGCTAGCAAATTTCTCGGTTTTTTCGAAATATCTCGGCAACTATGAGAGATAGAGCCGAAATCTCTTCGGTACAAGACTCAGGACGCCGAGTACAATCTGTTCCACCCTTCAGAGTTTAAAAATTCAACAAATGCCCGGCTAGCAAATTTCTCGGTTTTTTCGAAATATCTCGGCAACTATGAGAGATAGAGCCGAAATCTCTTCGGTACAAGACTCAGGACGCCGAGTACAATCTGTTCCACCCTTCAGAGTTTAAAAATTCAACAAATGCCCGGCTAGCAAATTTCTCGGTTTTTTCGAAATATCTCGGCAACTATGAGAGATAGAGCCGAAATCTCTTCGGTACAAGACTCAGGACGCCGAGTACAATCTGTTCCACCCTTCAGAGTTTAAAAATTCAACAAATGCCCGGCTAGCAAATTTCTCGGTTTTTTCGAAATATCTCGGCAACTATGAGAGATAGAGCCGAAATCTCTTCGGTACAAGACTCAGGACGCCGAGTACAATCTGTTCCACCCCTTCAGAGTTTAAAAATTCAACAAATGCCCGGCTAGCAAATTTCTCGGTTTTTTCGAAATATCTCGGCAACTATGAGAGATAGAGCCGAAATCTCTTCGGTACAAGACTCAGGACGCCGAGTACAATCTGTTCCACCCTTCAGAGTTTAAAAATTCAACAAATGCCCGGCTAGCAAATTTCTCGGTTTTTTCGAAATATCTCGGCAACTATGAGAGATAGAGCCGAAATCTCTTCGGTACAAGACTCAGGACGCCGAGTACAATCTGTTCCACCCTTCAGAGTTTAAAAATTCAACAAATGCCCGGCTAGCAAATTTCTCGGTTTTTTCGAAATATCTCGGCAACTATGAGAGATAGAGCCGAAATCTCTTCGGTACAAGACTCAGGACGCCGAGTACAATCTGTTCCACCCTTCAGAGTTTAAAAATTCAACAAATGCCCGGCTAGCAAATTTCTCGGTTTTTTCGAAATATCTCGGCAACTATGAGAGATAGAGCCGAAATCTCTTCGGTACAAGACTCAGGACGCCGAGTACAATCTGTTCCACCCTTCAGAGTTTAAAAATTCAACAAATGCCCGGCTAGCAAATTTCTCGGTTTTTTCGAAATATCTCGGCAACTATGAGAGATAGAGCCGAAATCTCTTCGGTACAAGACTCAGGACGCCGAGTACAATCTGTTCCACCCTTCAGAGTTTAAAAATTCAACAAATGCCCGGCTAGCAAATTTCTCGGTTTTTTCGAAATATCTCGGCAACTATGAGAGATAGAGCCGAAATCTCTTCGGTACAAGACTCAGGACGCCGAGTACAATCTGTTCCACCTTCAGAGTTTAAAAATTCAACAAATGCCCGGCTAGCAAATTTCTCGGTTTTTTCGAAATATCTCGGCAACTATGAGAGATAGAGCCGAAATCTCTTCGGTACAAGACTCAGGACGCCGAGTACAATCTGTTCCACCCTTCAGAGTTTAAAAATTCAACAAATGCCCGGCTAGCAAATTTCTCGGTTTTTTCGAAATATCTCGGCAACTATGAGAGATAGAGCCGAAATCTCTTCGGTACAAGACTCAGGACGCCGAGTACAATCTGTTCCACCCTTCAGAGTTTAAAAATTCAACAAATGCCCGGCTAGCAAATTTCTCGGTTTTTTCGAAATATCTCGGCAACTATGAGAGATAGAGCCGAAATCTCTTCGGTACAAGACTCAGGACGCCGAGTACAATCTGTTCCACCCTTCAGAGTTTAAAAATTCAACAAATGCCCGGCTAGCAAATTTCTCGGTTTTTTCGAAATATCTCGGCAACTATGAGAGATAGAGCCGAAATCTCTTCGGTACAAGACTCAGGACGCCGAGTACAATCTGTTCCACCCTTCAGAGTTTAAAAATTCAACAAATGCCCGGCTAGCAAATTTCTCGGTTTTTTCGAAATATCTCGGCAACTATGAGAGATAGAGCCGAAATCTCTTCGGTACAAGACTCAGGACGCCGAGTACAATCTGTTCCACCCTTCAGAGTTTAAAAATTCAACAAATGCCCGGCTAGCAAATTTCTCGGTTTTTTCGAAATATCTCGGCAACTATGAGAGATAGAGCCGAAATCTCTTCGGTACAAGACTCAGGACGCCGAGTACAATCTGTTCCACCCTTCAGAGTTTAAAAATTCAACAAATGCCCGGCTAGCAAATTTCTCGGTTTTTTCGAAATATCTCGGGCAACTATGAGAGATAGAGCCGAAATCTCTTCGGTACAAGACTCAGGACGCCGAGTACAATCTGTTCCACCCTTCAGAGTTTAAAAATTCAACAAATGCCCGGCTAGCAAATTTCTCGGTTTTTTCGAAATATCTCGGCAACTATGAGAGATAGAGCCGAAATCTCTTCGGTACAAGACTCAGGACGCCGAGTACAATCTGTTCCACCCTTCAGAGTTTAAAAATTCAACAAATGCCCGGCTAGCAAATTTCTCGGTTTTTTCGAAATATCTCGGCAACTATGAGAGATAGAGCCGAAATCTCTTCGGTACAAGACTCAGGACGCCGAGTACAATCTGTTCCACCCCTTCAGAGTTTAAAAATTCAACAAATGCCCGGCTAGCAAATTTCTCGGTTTTTTCGAAATATCTCGGCAACTATGAGAGATAGAGCCGAAATCTCTTCGGTACAAGACTCAGGACGCCGAGTACAATCTGTTCCACCCTTCAGAGTTTAAAAATTCAACAAATGCCCGGCTAGCAAATTTCTCGGTTTTTTCGAAATATCTCGGCAACTATGAGAGATAGAGCCGAAATCTCTTCGGTACAAGACTCAGGACGCCGAGTACAATCTGTTCCACCCTTCAGAGTTTAAAAATTCAACAAATGCCCGGCTAGCAAATTTCTCGGTTTTTTCGAAATATCTCGGCAACTATGAGAGATAGAGCCGAAATCTCTTCGGTACAAGACTCAGGACGCCGAGTACAATCTGTTCCACCCTTCAGAGTTTAAAAATTCAACAAATGCCCGGCTAGCAAATTTCTCGGTTTTTTCGAAATATCTCGGGCAACTATGAGAGATAGAGCCGAAATCTCTTCGGTACAAGACTCAGGACGCCGAGTACAATCTGTTCCACCCTTCAGAGTTTAAAAATTCAACAAATGCCCGGCTAGCAAATTTCTCGGTTTTTTCGAAATATCTCGGCAACTATGAGAGATAGAGCCGAAATCTCTTCGGTACAAGACTCAGGACGCCGAGTACAATCTGTTCCACCCTTCAGAGTTTAAAAATTCAACAAATGCCCGGCTAGCAAATTTCTCGGTTTTTTCGAAATATCTCGGCAACTATGAGAGATAGAGCCGAAATCTCTTCGGTACAAGACTCAGGACGCCGAGTACAATCTGTTCCACCCTTCAGAGTTTAAAAATTCAACAAATGCCCGGCTAGCAAATTTCTCGGTTTTTTCGAAATATCTCGGCAACTATGAGAGATAGAGCCGAAATCTCTTCGGTACAAGACTCAGGACGCCGAGTACAATCTGTTCCACCCTTCAGAGTTTAAAAATTCAACAAATGCCCGGCTAGCAAATTTCTCGGTTTTTTCGAAATATCTCGGCAACTATGAGAGATAGAGCCGAAATCTCTTCGGTACAAGACTCAGGACGCCGAGTACAATCTGTTCCACCCTTCAGAGTTTAAAAATTCAACAAATGCCCGGCTAGCAAATTTCTCGGTTTTTTCGAAATATCTCGGCAACTATGAGAGATAGAGCCGAAATCTCTTCGGTACAAGACTCAGGACGCCGAGTACAATCTGTTCCACCCTTCAGAGTTTAAAAATTCAACAAATGCCCGGCTAGCAAATTTTCTCGGTTTTTTCGAAATATCTCGGCAACTATGAGAGATAGAGCCGAAATCTCTTCGGTACAAGACTCAGGACGCCGAGTACAATCTGTTCCACCCTTCAGAGTTTAAAAATTCAACAAATGCCCGGCTAGCAAATTTCTCGGTTTTTTCGAAATATCTCGGCAACTATGAGAGATAGAGCCGAAATCTCTTCGGTACAAGACTCAGGACGCCGAGTACAATCTGTTCCACCCTTCAGAGTTTAAAAATTCAACAAATGCCCGGCTAGCAAATTTCTCGGTTTTTTCGAAATATCTCGGCAACTATGAGAGATAGAGCCGAAATCTCTTCGGTACAAGACTCAGGACGCCGAGTACAATCTGTTCCACCCTTCAGAGTTTAAAAATTCAACAAATGCCCGGCTAGCAAATTTCTCGGTTTTTTCGAAATATCTCGGCAACTATGAGAGATAGAGCCGAAATCTCTTCGGTACAAGACTCAGGACGCCGAGTACAATCTGTTCCACCCTTCAGAGTTTAAAAATTCAACAAATGCCCGGCTAGCAAATTTCTCGGTTTTTTCGAAATATCTCGGCAACTATGAGAGATAGAGCCGAAATCTCTTCGGTACAAGACTCAGGACGCCGAGTACAATCTGTTCCACCCTTCAGAGTTTAAAAATTCAACAAATGCCCGGCTAGCAAATTTCTCGGTTTTTTCGAAATATCTCGGCAACTATGAGAGATAGAGCCGAAATCTCTTCGGTACAAGACTCAGGACGCCGAGTACAATCTGTTCCACCCTTCAGAGTTTAAAAATTCAACAAATGCCCGGCTAGCAAATTTCTCGGTTTTTTCGAAATATCTCGGCAACTATGAGAGATAGAGCCGAAATCTCTTCGGTACAAGACTCAGGACGCCGAGTACAATCTGTTCCACCCTTCAGAGTTTAAAAATTCAACAAATGCCCGGCTAGCAAATTTCTCGGTTTTTTCGAAATATCTCGGCAACTATGAGAGATAGAGCCGAAATCTCTTCGGTACAAGACTCAGGACGCCGAGTACAATCTGTTCCACCCTTCAGAGTTTAAAAATTCAACAAATGCCCGGCTAGCAAATTTCTCGGTTTTTTCGAAATATCTCGGCAACTATGAGAGATAGAGCCGAAATCTCTTCGGTACAAGACTCAGGACGCCGAGTACAATCTGTTCCACCCTTCAGAGTTTAAAAATTCAACAAATGCCCGGCTAGCAAATTTCTCGGTTTTTTCGAAATATCTCGGCAACTATGAGAGATAGAGCCGAAATCTCTTCGGTACAAGACTCAGGACGCCGAGTACAATCTGTTCCACCCTTCAGAGTTTAAAAATTCAACAAATGCCCGGCTAGCAAATTTCTCGGTTTTTTCGAAATATCTCGGCAACTATGAGAGATAGAGCCGAAATCTCTTCGGTACAAGACTCAGGACGCCGAGTACAATCTGTTCCACCCTTCAGAGTTTAAAAATTCAACAAATGCCCGGCTAGCAAATTTCTCGGTTTTTTCGAAATATCTCGGCAACTATGAGAGATAGAGCCGAAATCTCTTCGGTACAAGACTCAGGACGCCGAGTACAATCTGTTCCACCCTTCAGAGTTTAAAAATTCAACAAATGCCCGGCTAGCAAATTTCTCGGTTTTTTCGAAATATCTCGGCAACTATGAGAGATAGAGCCGAAATCTCTTCGGTACAAGACTCAGGACGCCGAGTACAATCTGTTCCACCTTCAGAGTTTAAAAATTCAACAAATGCCCGGCTAGCAAATTTCTCGGTTTTTTCGAAATATCTCGGCAACTATGAGAGATAGAGCCGAAATCTCTTCGGTACAAGACTCAGGACGCCGAGTACAATCTGTTCCACCCTTCAGAGTTTAAAAATTCAACAAATGCCCGGCTAGCAAATTTCTCGGTTTTTTCGAAATATCTCGGCAACTATGAGAGATAGAGCCGAAATCTCTTCGGTACAAGACTCAGGACGCCGAGTACAATCTGTTCCACCCTTCAGAGTTTAAAAATTCAACAAATGCCCGGCTAGCAAATTTCTCGGTTTTTTCGAAATATCTCGGCAACTATGAGAGATAGAGCCGAAATCTCTTCGGTACAAGACTCAGGACGCCGAGTACAATCTGTTCCACCCTTCAGAGTTTAAAAATTCAACAAATGCCCGGCTAGCAAATTTCTCGGTTTTTTCGAAATATCTCGGCAACTATGAGAGATAGAGCCGAAATCTCTTCGGTACAAGACTCAGGACGCCGAGTACAATCTGTTCCACCCTTCAGAGTTTAAAAATTCAACAAATGCCCGGCTAGCAAATTTCTCGGTTTTTTCGAAATATCTCGGCAACTATGAGAGATAGAGCCGAAATCTCTTCGGTACAAGACTCAGGACGCCGAGTACAATCTGTTCCACCCTTCAGAGTTTAAAAATTCAACAAATGCCCGGCTAGCAAATTTCTCGGTTTTTTCGAAATATCTCGGCAACTATGAGAGATAGAGCCGAAATCTCTTCGGTACAAGACTCAGGACGCCGAGTACAATCTGTTCCACCCTTCAGAGTTTAAAAATTCAACAAATGCCCGGCTAGCAAATTTCTCGGTTTTTTCGAAATATCTCGGCAACTATGAGAGATAGAGCCGAAATCTCTTCGGTACAAGACTCAGGACGCCGAGTACAATCTGTTCCACCTTCAGAGTTTAAAAATTCAACAAATGCCCGGCTAGCAAATTTCTCGGTTTTTTCGAAATATCTCGGCAACTATGAGAGATAGAGCCGAAATCTCTTCGGTACAAGACTCAGGACGCCGAGTACAATCTGTTCCACCCTTCAGAGTTTAAAAATTCAACAAATGCCCGGCTAGCAAATTTCTCGGTTTTTTCGAAATATCTCGGCAACTATGAGAGATAGAGCCGAAATCTCTTCGGTACAAGACTCAGGACGCCGAGTACAATCTGTTCCACCCTTCAGAGTTTAAAAATTCAACAAATGCCCGGCTAGCAAATTTCTCGGTTTTTTCGAAATATCTCGGCAACTATGAGAGATAGAGCCGAAATCTCTTCGGTACAAGACTCAGGACGCCGAGTACAATCTGTTCCACCCTTCAGAGTTTAAAAATTCAACAAATGCCCGGCTAGCAAATTTCTCGGTTTTTTCGAAATATCTCGGCAACTATGAGAGATAGAGCCGAAATCTCTTCGGTACAAGACTCAGGACGCCGAGTACAATCTGTTCCACCCTTCAGAGTTTAAAAATTCAACAAATGCCCGGCTAGCAAATTTCTCGGTTTTTTCGAAATATCTCGGCAACTATGAGAGATAGAGCCGAAATCTCTTCGGTACAAGACTCAGGACGCCGAGTACAATCTGTTCCACCCTTCAGAGTTTAAAAATTCAACAAATGCCCGGCTAGCAAATTTCTCGGTTTTTTCGAAATATCTCGGCAACTATGAGAGATAGAGCCGAAATCTCTTCGGTACAAGACTCAGGACGCCGAGTACAATCTGTTCCACCCTTCAGAGTTTAAAAATTCAACAAATGCCCGGCTAGCAAATTTCTCGGTTTTTTCGAAATATCTCGGCAACTATGAGAGATAGAGCCGAAATCTCTTCGGTACAAGACTCAGGACGCCGAGTACAATCTGTTCCACCCTTCAGAGTTTAAAAATTCAACAAATGCCCGGCTAGCAAATTTCTCGGTTTTTTCGAAATATCTCGGCAACTATGAGAGATAGAGCCGAAATCTCTTCGGTACAAGACTCAGGACGCCGAGTACAATCTGTTCCACCCTTCAGAGTTTAAAAATTCAACAAATGCCCGGCTAGCAAATTTCTCGGTTTTTTCGAAATATCTCGGCAACTATGAGAGATAGAGCCGAAATCTCTTCGGTACAAGACTCAGGACGCCGAGTACAATCTGTTCCACCCTTCAGAGTTTAAAAATTCAACAAATGCCCGGCTAGCAAATTTCTCGGTTTTTTCGAAATATCTCGGCAACTATGAGAGATAGAGCCGAAATCTCTTCGGTACAAGACTCAGGACGCCGAGTACAATCTGTTCCACCCTTCAGAGTTTAAAAATTCAACAAATGCCCGGCTAGCAAATTTCTCGGTTTTTTCGAAATATCTCGGCAACTATGAGAGATAGAGCCGAAATCTCTTCGGTACAAGACTCAGGACGCCGAGTACAATCTGTTCCACCCTTCAGAGTTTAAAAATTCAACAAATGCCCGGCTAGCAAATTTCTCGGTTTTTTCGAAATATCTCGGCAACTATGAGAGATAGAGCCGAAATCTCTTCGGTACAAGACTCAGGACGCCGAGTACAATCTGTTCCACCCTTCAGAGTTTAAAAATTCAACAAATGCCCGGCTAGCAAATTTCTCGGTTTTTTCGAAATATCTCGGCAACTATGAGAGATAGAGCCGAAATCTCTTCGGTACAAGACTCAGGACGCCGAGTACAATCTGTTCCACCCTTCAGAGTTTAAAAATTCAACAAATGCCCGGCTAGCAAATTTCTCGGTTTTTTCGAAATATCTCGGCAACTATGAGAGATAGAGCCGAAATCTCTTCGGTACAAGACTCAGGACGCCGAGTACAATCTGTTCCACCCTTCAGAGTTTAAAAATTCAACAAATGCCCGGCTAGCAAATTTCTCGGTTTTTTCGAAATATCTCGGCAACTATGAGAGATAGAGCCGAAATCTCTTCGGTACAAGACTCAGGACGCCGAGTACAATCTGTTCCACCCTTCAGAGTTTAAAAATTCAACAAATGCCCGGCTAGCAAATTTCTCGGTTTTTTCGAAATATCTCGGCAACTATGAGAGATAGAGCCGAAATCTCTTCGGTACAAGACTCAGGACGCCGAGTACAATCTGTTCCACCCTTCAGAGTTTAAAAATTCAACAAATGCCCGGCTAGCAAATTTCTCGGTTTTTTCGAAATATCTCGGCAACTATGAGAGATAGAGCCGAAATCTCTTCGGTACAAGACTCAGGACGCCGAGTACAATCTGTTCCACCCTTCAGAGTTTAAAAATTCAACAAATGCCCGGCTAGCAAATTTCTCGGTTTTTTCGAAATATCTCGGCAACTATGAGAGATAGAGCCGAAATCTCTTCGGTACAAGACTCAGGACGCCGAGTACAATCTGTTCCACCCTTCAGAGTTTAAAAATTCAACAAATGCCCGGCTAGCAAATTTGTCTCGGTTTTTTCGAAATATCTCGGCAACTATGAGAGATAGAGCCGAAATCTCTTCGGTACAAGACTCAGGACGCCGAGTACAATCTGTTCCACCCTTCAGAGTTTAAAAATTCAACAAATGCCCGGCTAGCAAATTTCTCGGTTTTTTCGAAATATCTCGGCAACTATGAGAGATAGAGCCGAAATCTCTTCGGTACAAGACTCAGGACGCCGAGTACAATCTGTTCCACCCTTCAGAGTTTAAAAATTCAACAAATGCCCGGCTAGCAAATTTCTCGGTTTTTTCGAAATATCTCGGCAACTATGAGAGATAGAGCCGAAATCTCTTCGGTACAAGACTCAGGACGCCGAGTACAATCTGTTCCACCCTTCAGAGTTTAAAAATTCAACAAATGCCCGGCTAGCAAATTTCTCGGTTTTTTCGAAATATCTCGGCAACTATGAGAGATAGAGCCGAAATCTCTTCGGTACAAGACTCAGGACGCCGAGTACAATCTGTTCCACCCTTCAGAGTTTAAAAATTCAACAAATGCCCGGCTAGCAAATTTCTCGGTTTTTTCGAAATATCTCGGCAACTATGAGAGATAGAGCCGAAATCTCTTCGGTACAAGACTCAGGACGCCGAGTACAATCTGTTCCACCCTTCAGAGTTTAAAAATTCAACAAATGCCCGGCTAGCAAATTTCTCGGTTTTTTCGAAATATCTCGGCAACTATGAGAGATAGAGCCGAAATCTCTTCGGTACAAGACTCAGGACGCCGAGTACAATCTGTTCCACCCTTCAGAGTTTAAAAATTCAACAAATGCCCGGCTAGCAAATTTCTCGGTTTTTTCGAAATATCTCGGCAACTATGAGAGATAGAGCCGAAATCTCTTCGGTACAAGACTCAGGACGCCGAGTACAATCTGTTCCACCCTTCAGAGTTTAAAAATTCAACAAATGCCCGGCTAGCAAATTTCTCGGTTTTTTCGAAATATCTCGGCAACTATGAGAGATAGAGCCGAAATCTCTTCGGTACAAGACTCAGGACGCCGAGTACAATCTGTTCCACCCTTCAGAGTTTAAAAATTCAACAAATGCCCGGCTAGCAAATTTCTCGGTTTTTTCGAAATATCTCGGCAACTATGAGAGATAGAGCCGAAATCTCTTCGGTACAAGACTCAGGACGCCGAGTACAATCTGTTCCACCCTTCAGAGTTTAAAAATTCAACAAATGCCCGGCTAGCAAATTTCTCGGTTTTTTCGAAATATCTCGGCAACTATGAGAGATAGAGCCGAAATCTCTTCGGTACAAGACTCAGGACGCCGAGTACAATCTGTTCCACCCTTCAGAGTTTAAAAATTCAACAAATGCCCGGCTAGCAAATTTCTCGGTTTTTTCGAAATATCTCGGCAACTATGAGAGATAGAGCCGAAATCTCTTCGGTACAAGACTCAGGACGCCGAGTACAATCTGTTCCACCCTTCAGAGTTTAAAAATTCAACAAATGCCCGGCTAGCAAATTTCTCGGTTTTTTCGAAATATCTCGGCAACTATGAGAGATAGAGCCGAAATCTCTTCGGTACAAGACTCAGGACGCCGAGTACAATCTGTTCCACCCTTCAGAGTTTAAAAATTCAACAAATGCCCGGCTAGCAAATTTCTCGGTTTTTTCGAAATATCTCGGCAACTATGAGAGATAGAGCCGAAATCTCTTCGGTACAAGACTCAGGACGCCGAGTACAATCTGTTCCACCCTTCAGAGTTTAAAAATTCAACAAATGCCCGGCTAGCAAATTTCTCGGTTTTTTCGAAATATCTCGGCAACTATGAGAGATAGAGCCGAAATCTCTTCGGTACAAGACTCAGGACGCCGAGTACAATCTGTTCCACCCTTCAGAGTTTAAAAATTCAACAAATGCCCGGCTAGCAAATTTCTCGGTTTTTTCGAAATATCTCGGCAACTATGAGAGATAGAGCCGAAATCTCTTCGGTACAAGACTCAGGACGCCGAGTACAATCTGTTCCACCCTTCAGAGTTTAAAAATTCAACAAATGCCCGGCTAGCAAATTTCTCGGTTTTTTCGAAATATCTCGGCAACTATGAGAGATAGAGCCGAAATCTCTTCGGTACAAGACTCAGGACGCCGAGTACAATCTGTTCCACCCTTCAGAGTTTAAAAATTCAACAAATGCCCGGCTAGCAAATTTCTCGGTTTTTTCGAAATATCTCGGCAACTATGAGAGATAGAGCCGAAATCTCTTCGGTACAAGACTCAGGACGCCGAGTACAATCTGTTCCACCCTTCAGAGTTTAAAAATTCAACAAATGCCCGGCTAGCAAATTTCTCGGTTTTTTCGAAATATCTCGGCAACTATGAGAGATAGAGCCGAAATCTCTTCGGTACAAGACTCAGGACGCCGAGTACAATCTGTTCCACCCTTCAGAGTTTAAAAATTCAACAAATGCCCGGCTAGCAAATTTCTCGGTTTTTTCGAAATATCTCGGCAACTATGAGAGATAGAGCCGAAATCTCTTCGGTACAAGACTCAGGACGCCGAGTACAATCTGTTCCACCCTTCAGAGTTTAAAAATTCAACAAATGCCCGGCTAGCAAATTTCTCGGTTTTTTCGAAATATCTCGGCAACTATGAGAGATAGAGCCGAAATCTCTTCGGTACAAGACTCAGGACGCCGAGTACAATCTGTTCCACCCTTCAGAGTTTAAAAATTCAACAAATGCCCGGCTAGCAAATTTCTCGGTTTTTTCGAAATATCTCGGCAACTATGAGAGATAGAGCCGAAATCTCTTCGGTACAAGACTCAGGACGCCGAGTACAATCTGTTCCACCCTTCAGAGTTTAAAAATTCAACAAATGCCCGGCTAGCAAATTTCTCGGTTTTTTCGAAATATCTCGGCAACTATGAGAGATAGAGCCGAAATCTCTTCGGTACAAGACTCAGGACGCCGAGTACAATCTGTTCCACCCTTCAGAGTTTAAAAATTCAACAAATGCCCGGCTAGCAAATTTCTCGGTTTTTTCGAAATATCTCGGCAACTATGAGAGATAGAGCCGAAATCTCTTCGGTACAAGACTCAGGACGCCGAGTACAATCTGTTCCACCCTTCAGAGTTTAAAAATTCAACAAATGCCCGGCTAGCAAATTTCTCGGTTTTTTCGAAATATCTCGGCAACTATGAGAGATAGAGCCGAAATCTCTTCGGTACAAGACTCAGGACGCCGAGTACAATCTGTTCCACCCTTCAGAGTTTAAAAATTCAACAAATGCCCGGCTAGCAAATTTCTCGGTTTTTTCGAAATATCTCGGCAACTATGAGAGATAGAGCCGAAATCTCTTCGGTACAAGACTCAGGACGCCGAGTACAATCTGTTCCACCCTTCAGAGTTTAAAAATTCAACAAATGCCCGGCTAGCAAATTTCTCGGTTTTTTCGAAATATCTCGGCAACTATGAGAGATAGAGCCGAAATCTCTTCGGTACAAGACTCAGGACGCCGAGTACAATCTGTTCCACCCTTCAGAGTTTAAAAATTCAACAAATGCCCGGCTAGCAAATTTCTCGGTTTTTTCGAAATATCTCGGCAACTATGAGAGATAGAGCCGAAATCTCTTCGGTACAAGACTCAGGACGCCGAGTACAATCTGTTCCACCCTTCAGAGTTTAAAAATTCAACAAATGCCCGGCTAGCAAATTTCTCGGTTTTTTCGAAATATCTCGGCAACTATGAGAGATAGAGCCGAAATCTCTTCGGTACAAGACTCAGGACGCCGAGTACAATCTGTTCCACCCTTCAGAGTTTAAAAATTCAACAAATGCCCGGCTAGCAAATTTCTCGGTTTTTTCGAAATATCTCGGCAACTATGAGAGATAGAGCCGAAATCTCTTCGGTACAAGACTCAGGACGCCGAGTACAATCTGTTCCACCCTTCAGAGTTTAAAAATTCAACAAATGCCCGGCTAGCAAATTTCTCGGTTTTTTCGAAATATCTCGGCAACTATGAGAGATAGAGCCGAAATCTCTTCGGTACAAGACTCAGGACGCCGAGTACAATCTGTTCCACCCTTCAGAGTTTAAAAATTCAACAAATGCCCGGCTAGCAAATTTCTCGGTTTTTTCGAAATATCTCGGCAACTATGAGAGATAGAGCCGAAATCTCTTCGGTACAAGACTCAGGACGCCGAGTACAATCTGTTCCACCCTTCAGAGTTTAAAAATTCAACAAATGCCCGGCTAGCAAATTTCTCGGTTTTTTCGAAATATCTCGGCAACTATGAGAGATAGAGCCGAAATCTCTTCGGTACAAGACTCAGGACGCCGAGTACAATCTGTTCCACCCTTCAGAGTTTAAAAATTCAACAAATGCCCGGCTAGCAAATTTCTCGGTTTTTTCGAAATATCTCGGCAACTATGAGATAGAGCCGAAATCTCTTCGGTACAAGACTCAGGACGCCGAGTACAATCTGTTCCACCCTTCAGAGTTTAAAAATTCAACAAATGCCCGGCTAGCAAATTTCTCGGTTTTTTCGAAATATCTCGGCAACTATGAGAGATAGAGCCGAAATCTCTTCGGTACAAGACTCAGGACGCCGAGTACAATCTGTTCCACCCTTCAGAGTTTAAAAATTCAACAAATGCCCGGCTAGCAAATTTCTCGGTTTTTTCGAAATATCTCGGCAACTATGAGAGATAGAGCCGAAATCTCTTCGGTACAAGACTCAGGACGCCGAGTACAATCTGTTCCACCCTTCAGAGTTTAAAAATTCAACAAATGCCCGGCTAGCAAATTTCTCGGTTTTTTCGAAATATCTCGGCAACTATGAGAGATAGAGCCGAAATCTCTTCGGTACAAGACTCAGGACGCCGAGTACAATCTGTTCCACCCTTCAGAGTTTAAAAATTCAACAAATGCCCGGCTAGCAAATTTCTCGGTTTTTCGAAATATCTCGGCAACTATGATAGAGATAGAGCCGAAATCTCTTCGGTACAAGACTCAGGACGCCGAGTACAATCTGTTCCACCCTTCAGAGTTTAAAAATTCAACAAATGCCCGGCTAGCAAATTTCTCGGTTTTTTCGAAATATCTCGGCAACTATGAGAGATAGAGCCGAAATCTCTTCGGTACAAGACTCAGGACGCCGAGTACAATCTGTTCCACCCTTCAGAGTTTAAAAATTCAACAAATGCCCGGCTAGCAAATTTCTCGGTTTTTTCGAAATATCTCGGCAACTATGATAGATAGAGCCGAAATCTCTTCGGTACAAGACTCAGGACGCCGAGTACAATCTGTTCCACCCTTCAGAGTTTAAAAATTCAACAAATGCCCGGCTAGCAAATTTCTCGGTTTTTTCGAAATATCTCGGCAACTATGATAGATAGAGCCGAAATCTCTTCGGTACAAGACTCAGGACGCCGAGTACAATCTGTTCCACCCTTCAGAGTTTAAAAATTCAACAAATGCTAGGCTAGCATTTCTCGGTTTTTTCGAAATATCTCGGAAACTATGATAGATAGAGCCGAAATCTCTTCGGTACAAGACTCAGGCGCCGAGTACAATCTGTTCCACCCTTCAGAGTTTCGAAAAATTCAAAACTCTGAAGGTGGAACAGATTGTACTCGGCGTCCTGAGTCTTGTACCGAAGAGATTTCGGCTCTATCTATCATAGTTGCCGAGATATTTCGAAAAAACCGAGAAATTTGCTAGCCGGGCATTTGTTGAATTTTTAAACTCTGAAGGGTGGAACAGATTGTACTCGGCGTCCTGAGTCTTGTACCGAAGAGATTTCGGCTCTATCTATCATAGTTGCCGAGATATTTCGAAAAAACCGAGAAATTTCTATCTCTCATAGTTGCCGAGATATTTCGAAAAAACCGAGAAATTTGCTAGCCGGGCATTTGTTGAATTTTTAAACTCTGAAGGGTGGAACAGATTGTACTCGGCGTCCTGAGTCTTGTACCGAAGAGATTTCGGCTCTATCTCTCATAGTTGCCGAGATATTTCGAAAAAACCGAGAAATTTGCTAGCCGGGCATTTGTTGAATTTTTAAACTCTGAAGGGTGGAACAGATTGTACTCGGCGTCCTGAGTCTTGTACCGAAGAGATTTCGGCTCTATCTCTCATAGTTGCCGAATATTTCGAAAAAACCGAGAAATTTGCTAGCCGGGCATTTGTTGAATTTTTAAACTCTGAAGGGTGGAACAGATTGTACTCGGCGTCCTGAGTCTTGTACCGAAGAGATTTCGGCTCTATCTCTCATAGTTGCCGAGATATTTCGAAAAAACCGAGAAATTTGCTAGCCGGGCATTTGTTGAATTTTTAAACTCTGAAGGGTGGAACAGATTGTACTCGGCGTCCTGAGTCTTGTACCGAAGAGATTTCGGCTCTATCTCTCATAGTTGCCGAGATATTTCGAAAAAACCGAGAAATTTGCTAGCCGGGCATTTGTTGAATTTTTAAACTCTGAAGGGTGGAACAGATTGTACTCGGCGTCCTGAGTCTTGTACCGAAGAGATTTCGGCTCTATCTCTCATAGTTGCCGAGATATTTCGAAAAAACCGAGAAATTTGCTAGCCGGGCATTTGTTGAATTTTTAAACTCTGAAGGGTGGAACAGATTGTACTCGGCGTCCTGAGTCTTGTACCGAAGAGATTTCGGCTCTATCTATCATAGTTTGCTAGCCGGGCATTTGTTGAATTTTTAAACTCTGAAGGGTGGAACAGATTGTACTCGGCGTCCTGAGTCTTGTACCGAAGAGATTTCGGCTCTATCTCTCATAGTTGCCGAGATATTTCGAAAAAACCGAGAAATTTGCTAGCCGGGCATTTGTTGAATTTTTAAACTCTGAAGGGTGGAACAGATTGTACTCGGCGTCCTGAGTCTTGTACCGAAGAGATTTCGGCTCTATCTCTCATAGTTGCCGAGATATTTCGAAAAAACCGAGAAATTTGCTAGCCGGGCATTTGTTGAATTTTTAAACTCTGAAGGTGGAACAGATTGTACTCGGCGTCCTGAGTCTTGTACCGAAGAGATTTCGGCTCTATCTCTCATAGTTGCCGAGATATTTCGAAAAAACCGAGAAATTTGCTAGCCGGGCATTTGTTGAATTTTTAAACTCTGAAGGGTGGAACAGATTGTACTCGGCGTCCTGAGTCTTGTACCGAAGAGATTTCGGCTCTATCTATCATAGTTGCCGAGATATTTCGAAAAAACCGAGAAATTTGCTAGCCGGGCATTTGTTGAATTTTTAAACTCTGAAGGGTGGAACAGATTGTACTCGGCGTCCTGAGTCTTGTACCGAAGAGATTTCGGCTCTATCTCTCATAGTTGCCGAGATATTTCGAAAAAACCGAGAAATTTGCTAGCCGGGCATTTGTTGAATTTTTAAACTCTGAAGGGTGGAGTCTTGTACCGAAGAGATTTCGGCTCTATTGTTGCCGACTCGGCGTCCTGAGTCTTGTAAACCGAAGGGTGGAGATTTCTGAGTCTCTACCGAAGAGATTTCGGCTCTATCTATCATAGTTGCCGAGATATTTCGAAAAAACCGAGAAATTTGCTAGCCGGGCATTTGTTGAATTTTTAAACTCTGAAGGGTGGAACAGATTGTACTCGGCGTCCTGAGTCTTGTACCGAAGAGATTTCGGCTCTATCTCTCATAGTTGCCGAGATATTTCGAAAAAACCGAGAAATTTGCTAGCCGGGCATTTGTTGAATTTTTAAACTCTGAAGGGTGGAACAGATTGTACTCGGCGTCCTGAGTCTTGTACCGAAGAGATTTCGGCTCTATCTATCATAGTTGCCGAGATATTTCGAAAAAACCGAGAAATTTGCTAGCCGGGCATTTGTTGAATTTTTAAACTCTGAAGGGTGGAACAGATTGTACTCGGCGTCCTGAGTCTTGTACCGAAGAGATTTCGGCTCTATCTATCATAGTTGCCGAGATATTTCGAAAAAACCGAGAAATTTGCTAGCCGGGCATTTGTTGAATTTTTAAACTCTGAAGGGTGGAACAGATTGTACTCGGCGTCCTGAGTCTTGTACCGAAGAGATTTCGGCTCTATCTATCATAGTTGCCGAGATATTTCGAAAAAAAACCGAGAAATTTGCTAGCCGGGCATTTGTTGAATTTTTAAACTCTGAAGGGTGGAACAGATTGTACTCGGCGTCCTGAGTCTTGTACCGAAGAGATTTCGGCTCTATCTCTCATAGTTGCCGAGATATTTCGAAAAAACCGAGAAATTTGCTAGCCGGGCATTTGTTGAATTTTTAAACTCTGAAGGGTGGAACAGATTGTACTCGGCGTCCTGAGTCTTGTACCGAAGAGATTTCGGCTCTATCTCTCATAGTTGCCGAGATATTTCGAAAAAAAACCGAGAAATTTGCTAGCCGGGCATTTGTTGAATTTTTAAACTCTGAAGGGTGGAACAGATTGTACTCGGCGTCCTGAGTCTTGTACCGAAGAGATTTCGGCTCTATCTATCATAGTTGCCGAGATATTTCGAAAAAACCGAGAAATTTGCTAGCCGGGCATTTGTTGAATTTTTAAACTCTGAAGGGTGGAACAGATTGTACTCGGCGTCCTGAGTCTTGTACCGAAGAGATTTCGGCTCTATCTCTCATAGTTGCCGAGATATTTCGAAAAAACCGAGAAATTTGCTAGCCGGGCATTTGTTGAATTTTTAAACTCTGAAGGGTGGAACAGATTGTACTCGGCGTCCTGAGTCTTGTACCGAAGAGATTTCGGCTCTATCTATCATAGTTGCCGAGATATTTCGAAAAAACCGAGAAATTTGCTAGCCGGGCATTTGTTGAATTTTTAAACTCTGAAGGGTGGAACAGATTGTACTCGGCGTCCTGAGTCTTGTACCGAAGAGATTTCGGCTCTATCTATCATAGTTGCCGAGATATTTCGAAAAAACCGAGAAATTTGCTAGCCGGGCATTTGTTGAATTTTTAAACTCTGAAGGGTGGAACAGATTGTACTCGGCGTCCTGAGTCTTGTACCGAAGAGATTTCGGCTCTATCTATCATAGTTGCCGAGATATTTCGAAAAAACCGAGAAATTTGCTAGCCGGGCATTTGTTGAATTTTTAAACTCTGAAGGGTGGAACAGATTGTACTCGGCGTCCTGAGTCTTGTACCGAAGAGATTTCGGCTCTATCTATCATAGTTGCCGAGATATTTCGAAAAAACCGAGAAATTTGCTAGCCGGGCATTTGTTGAATTTTAAAACTGAAGAAGGGTGGAACAGATTGTACTCGGCGTCCTGAGTCTTGTACCGAAGAGATTTCGGCTCTATCTATCATAGTTGCCGAGATATTTCGAAAAAACCGAGAAATTTGCTAGCCGGGCATTTGTTGAATTTTTAAACTCTGAAGGGTGGAACAGATTGTACTCGGCGTCCTGAGTCTTGTACCGAAGAGATTTCGGCTCTATCTCATAGTTGCCGAGATATTTCGAAAAAACCGAGAAATTTGCTAGCCGGGCATTTGTTGATTTTTAAACTCTGAAGGGTGGAACAGATTGTACTCGGCGTCCTGAGTCTTGTACCGAAGAGATTTCGGCTCTATCTCTCATAGTTGCCGAGATATTTCGAAAAAACCGAGAAATTTGCTAGCCGGGCATTTGTTGAATTTTAAACTCTGAAGGGTGGAACAGATTGTACTCGGCGTCCTGAGTCTTGTACCGAAGAGATTTCGGCTCTATCTCTCATAGTTGCCGAGATATTTCGAAAAAACCGAGAAATTTGCTAGCCGGGCATTTGTTGAATTTTTAAACTCTGAAGGGTGGAACAGATTGTACTCGGCGTCCTGAGTCTTGTACCGAAGAGATTTCGGCTCTATCTATCATAGTTGCCGAGATATTTCGAAAAAACCGAGAAATTTGCTAGCCGGGCATTTGTTGAATTTTTAAACTCTGAAGGGTGGAACAGATTGTACTCGGCGTCCTGAGTCTTGTACCGAAGAGATTTCGGCTCTATCTCTCATAGTTGCCGAGATATTTCGAAAAAACCGAGAAATTTGCTAGCCGGGCATTTGTTGAATTTTTAAACTCTGAAGGGTGGAACAGATTGTACTCGGCGTCCTGAGTCTTGTACCGAAGAGATTTCGGCTCTATCTCTCATAGTTGCCGAGATATTTCGAAAAAACCGAGAAATTTGCTAGCCGGGCATTTGTTGAATTTTTAAACTCTGAAGGGTGGAACAGATTGTACTCGGCGTCGTCTGAGTCTTGTACCGAAGAGATTTCGGCTCTATCTCATAGTTGCCGAGATATTTGCCGAGAAATATTGGAACAGATTGTACTCGGCGTCCTGAGTCTTGTACCGAAGAGATTTCGGCTCTATCTCTCATAGTTGCCGAGATATTTCGAAAAAACCGAGAAATTTGCTAGCCGGGCATTTGTTGAATTTTTAAACTCTGAAGGGTGGAACAGATTGTACTCGGCGTCCTGAGTCTTGTACCGAAGAGATTTCGGCTCTATCTCTCATAGTTGCCGAGATATTTCGAAAAAACCGAGAAATTTGCTAGCCGGGCATTTGTTGAATTTTTAAACTCTGAAGGGTGGAACAGATTGTACTCGGCGTCCTGAGTCTTGTACCGAAGAGATTTCGGCTCTATCTCTCATAGTTGCCGAGATATTTCGAAAAAACCGAGAAATTTGCTAGCCGGGCATTTGTTGAATTTTTAAACTCTGAAGGGTGGAACAGATTGTACTCGGCGTCCTGAGTCTTGTACCGAAGAGATTTCGGCTCTATCTATCATAGTTGCCGAGATATTTCGAAAAAACCGAGAAATTTGCTAGCCGGGCATTTGTTGAATTTTTAAACTCTGAAGGGTGGAACAGATTGTACTCGGCGTCCTGAGTCTTGTACCGAAGAGATTTCGGCTCTATCTATCATAGTTGCCGAGATATTTCGAAAAAAACGAGAAATTTGCTAGCCGGGCATTTGTTGAATTTTTAAACTCTGAAGGGTGGAACAGATTGTACTCGGCGTCCTGAGTCTTGTACCGAAGAGATTTCGGCTCTATCTCTCATAGTTGCCGAGATATTTCGAAAAAACCGAGAAATTTGCTAGCCGGGCATTTGTTGAATTTTTAAACTCTGAAGGGTGGAACAGATTGTACTCGGCGTCCTGAGTCTTGTACCGAAGAGATTTCGGCTCTATCTCTATCATAGTTGCCGAGATATTTCGAAAAAACCGAGAAATTTGCTAGCCGGGCATTTGTTGAATTTTTAAACTCTGAAGGGTGGAACAGATTGTACTCGGCGTCCTGAGTCTTGTACCGAAGAGATTTCGGCTCTATCTCTCATAGTTGCCGAGATATTTCGAAAAAACCGAGAAATTTGCTAGCCGGGCATTTGTTGAATTTTTAAACTCTGAAGGGTGGAACAGATTGTACTCGGCGTCCTGAGTCTTGTACCGAAGAGATTTCGGCTCTATCTCTCATAGTTGCCGAGATATTTCGAAAAAAAAACCGAGAAATTTGCTAGCCGGGCATTTGTTGAATTTTTAAACTCTGAAGGGTGGAACAGATTGTACTCGGCGTCCTGAGTCTTGTACCGAAGAGATTTCGGCTCTATCTCTCATAGTTGCCGAGATATTTCGAAAAAACCGAGAAATTTGCTAGCCGGGCATTTGTTGAATTTTTAAACTCTGAAGGGTGGAACAGATTGTACTCGGCGTCCTGAGTCTTGTACCGAAGAGATTTCGGCTCTATCTCTCATAGTTGCCGAGATATTTCGAAAAAAAAACCGAAATTTGCTAGCCGGGCATTTGTTGAATTTTTAAACTCTGAAGGGTGGAACAGATTGTACTCGGCGTCCTGAGTCTTGTACCGAAGAGATTTCGGCTCTATCTATCATAGTTGCCGAGATATTTCGAAAAAACCGAGAAATTTGCTAGCCGGGCATTTGTTGAATTTTTAAACTCTGAAGGGTGGAACAGATTGTACTCGGCGTCCTGAGTCTTGTACCGAAGAGATTTCGGCTCTATCTCTCATAGTTGCCGAGATATTTCGAAAAAACCGAGAAATTTGCTAGCCGGGCATTTGTTGAATTTTTAAACTCTGAAGGGTGGAACAGATTGTACTCGGCGTCCTGAGTCTTGTACCGAAGAGATTTCGGCTCTATCTCTCATAGTTGCCGAGATATTTCGAAAAAACCGAGAAATTTGCTAGCCGGGCATTTGTTGAATTTTTAAACTCTGAAGGGTGGAACAGATTGTACTCGGCGTCCTGAGTCTTGTACCGAAGAGATTTCGGCTCTATCTATCATAGTTGCCGAGATATTTCGAAAAAAAAAACCGAGAAATTTGCTAGCCGGGCATTTGTTGAATTTTTAAACTCTGAAGGGTGGAACAGATTGTACTCGGCGTCCTGAGTCTTGTACCGAAGAGATTTCGGCTCTATCTATCATAGTTGCCGAGATATTTCGAAAAAACCGAGAAATTTGCTAGCCGGGCATTTGTTGAATTTTTAAACTCTGAAGGGTGGAACAGATTGTACTCGGCGTCCTGAGTCTTGTACCGAAGAGATTTCGGCTCTATCTCTCATAGTTGCCGAGATATTTCGAAAAAACCGAGAAATTTGCTAGCCGGGCATTTGTTGAATTTTTAAACTCTGAAGGGTGGAACAGATTGTACTCGGCGTCCTGAGTCTTGTACCGAAGAGATTTCGGCTCTATCTATCATAGTTGCCGAGATATTTCGAAAAAACCGAGAAATTTGCTAGCCGGGCATTTGTTGAATTTTTAAACTCTGAAGGGTGGAACAGATTGTACTCGGCGTCCTGAGTCTTGTACCGAAGAGATTTCGGCTCTATCTCTCATAGTTGCCGAGATATTTCGAAAAAACCGAGAAATTTGCTAGCCGGGCATTTGTTGAATTTTTAAACTCTGAAGGGTGGAACAGATTGTACTCGGCGTCCTGAGTCTTGTACCGAAGAGATTTCGGCTCTATCTCTCATAGTTGCCGAGATATTTCGAAAAAACCGAGAAATTTGCTAGCCGGGCATTTGTTGAATTTTTAAACTCTGAAGGGTGGAACAGATTGTACTCGGCGTCCTGAGTCTTGTACCGAAGAGATTTCGGCTCTCTATCTATCATAGTTGCCGAGATATTTCGAAAAAACCGAGAAATTTGCTAGCCGGGCATTTGTTGAATTTTTAAACTCTGAAGGGTGGAACAGATTGTACTCGGCGTCCTGAGTCTTGTACCGAAGAGATTTCGGCTCTATCTCTCATAGTTGCCGAGATATTTCGAAAAAACCGAGAAATTTGCTAGCCGGGCATTTGTTGAATTTTTAAACTCTGAAGGGTGGAACAGATTGTACTCGGCGTCCTGAGTCTTGTACCGAAGAGATTTCGGCTCTATCTCTCATAGTTGCCGAGATATTTCGAAAAAACCGAGAAATTTGCTAGCCGGGCATTTGTTGAATTTTTAAACTCTGAAGGGTGGAACAGATTGTACTCGGCGTCCTGAGTCTTGTACCGAAGAGATTTCGGCTCTATCTCTCATAGTTGCCGAGATATTTCGAAAAAACCGAGAAATTTGCTAGCCGGGCATTTGTTGAATTTTTAAACTCTGAAGGGTGGAACAGATTGTACTCGGCGTCCTGAGTCTTGTACCGAAGAGATTTCGGCTCTATCTCTCATAGTTGCCGAGATATTTCGAAAAAACCGAGAAATTTGCTAGCCGGGCATTTGTTGAATTTTTAAACTCTGAAGGGTGGAACAGATTGTACTCGGCGTCCTGAGTCTTGTACCGAAGAGATTTCGGCTCTATCTCATAGTTGCCGAGATATTTTCGAAAAAACCGAGAAATTTGCTAGCCGGGCATTTGTTGAATTTTTAAACTCTGAAGGGTGGAACAGATTGTACTCGGCGTCCTGAGTCTTGTACCGAAAGATTTCGGCTCTATCTCTCATAGTTGCCGAGATAGAAAAAACCGAGAAATTTGCTAGCCGGGCATTTGTTGAATTTTTAAACTCTGAAGGGTGGAACAGATTGTACTCGGCGTCCTGAGTCTTGTACCGAAGAGATTTCGGCTCTATCTCTCATAGTTGCCGAGATATTTCGAAAAAACCGAGAAATTTGCTAGCCGGGCATTTGTTGAATTTTTAAACTCTGAAGGGTGGAACAGATTGTACTCGGCGTCCTGAGTCTTGTACCGAAGAGATTTCGGCTCTATCTCTCATAGTTGCCGAGATATTTCGAAAAAACCGAGAAATTTGCTAGCCGGGCATTTGTTGAATTTTTAAACTCTGAAGGGTGGAACAGATTGTACTCGGCGTCCTGAGTCTTGTACCGAAGAGATTTCGGCTCTATCTCTCATAGTTGCCGAGATATTTCGAAAAAACCGAGAAATTTGCTAGCCGGGCATTTGTTGAATTTTTAAACTCTGAAGGGTGGAACAGATTGTACTCGGCGTCCTGAGTCTTGTACCGAAGAGATTTCGGCTCTATCTATCATAGTTGCCGAGATATTTCGAAAAAACCGAGAAATTTGCTAGCCGGGCATTTGTTGAATTTTTAAACTCTGAAGGGTGGAACAGATTGTACTCGGCGTCCTGAGTCTTGTACCGAAGAGATTTCGGCTCTATCTCTCATAGTTGCCGAGATATTTCGAAAAAAACCGAGAAATTTGCTAGCCGGGCATTTGTTGAATTTTTAAACTCTGAAGGGTGGAACAGATTGTACTCGGCGTCCTGAGTCTTGTACCGAAGAGATTTCGGCTCTATCTCATAGTTGCCGAGATATTTCGAAAAAACCGAGAAATTTGCTAGCCGGGCATTTGTTGAATTTTTAAACTCTGAAGGGTGGAACAGATTGTACTCGGCGTCCTGAGTCTTGTACCGAAGAGATTTCGGCTCTATCTCTCATAGTTGCCGAGATATTTCGAAAAACCGAAATTTGCTAGCCGGGCATTTGTTGAATTTTTAAACTCTGAAGGGTGGAACAGATTGTACTCGGCGTCCTGAGTCTTGTACCGAAGAGATTTCGGCTCTATCTATCATAGTTGCCGAGATATTTCGAAAAAACCGAGAAATTTGCTAGCCGGGCATTTGTTGAATTTTTAAACTCTGAAGGGTGGAACAGATTGTACTCGGCGTCCTGAGTCTTGTACCGAAGAGATTTCGGCTCTATCTCTCATAGTTGCCGAGATATTTCGAAAAAACCGAGAAATTTGCTAGCCGGGCATTTGTTGAATTTTTAAACTCTGAAGGGTGGAACAGATTGTACTCTCGTCGTCTGAGTCTTGTACCGAAGAGATTTCGGCTCTATCTCTCATAGTTGCCGAGATATTTCGAAAAAACCGAGAAATTTGCTAGCCGGGCATTTGTTGAATTTTTAAACTCTGAAGGGTGGAACAGATTGTACTCGGCGTCCTGAGTCTTGTACCGAAGAGATTTCGGCTCTATCTATCATAGTTGCCGAGATATTTCGAAAAAACCGAAATTTGCTAGCCGGGCATTTGTTGAATTTTTAAACTCTGAAGGGTGGAACAGATTGTACTCGGCGTCCTGAGTCTTGTACCGAAGAGATTTCGGCTCTATCTATCATAGTTGCCGAGATATTTCGAAAAAACCGAGAAATTTGCTAGCCGGGCATTTGTTGAATTTTTAAACTCTGAAGGGTGGAACAGATTGTACTCGGCGTCCTGAGTCTTGTACCGAAGAGATTTCGGCTCTATCTCTATCTTCATAGTTGCCGAGATATTTTCGAAAAAACCGAGAAATTTGCTAGCCGGGCATTTGTTGAATTTTTAAACTCTGAAGGGTGGAACAGATTGTACTCGGCGTCCTGAGTCTTGTACCGAAGAGATTTCGGCTCTATCTCTCATAGTTGCCGAGATATTTCGAAAAAACCGAGAAATTTGCTAGCCGGGCATTTGTTGAATTTTTAAACTCTGAAGGGTGGAACAGATTGTACTCGGCGTCCTGAGTCTTGTACCGAAGAGATTTCGGCTCTATCTCTCATAGTTGCCGAGATATTTCGAAAAAACCGAGAAATTTGCTAGCCGGGCATTTGTTGAATTTTTAAACTCTGAAGGGTGGAACAGATTGTACTCGGCGTCCTGAGTCTTGTACCGAAGAGATTTCGGCTCTATCTCTCATAGTTGCCGAGATATTTCGAAAAAACCGAGAAATTTGCTAGCCGGGCATTTGTTGAATTTTTAAACTCTGAAGGGTGGAACAGATTGTACTCGGCGTCCTGAGTCTTGTACCGAAGAGATTTCGGCTCTATCTCTCATAGTTGCCGAGATATTTCGAAAAAACCGAGAAATTTGCTAGCCGGGCATTTGTTGAATTTTTAAACTCTGAAGGGTGGAACAGATTGTACTCGGCGTCCTGAGTCTTGTACCGAAGAGATTTCGGCTCTATCTCTCATAGTTGCCGAGATATTTCGAAAAAACCGAGAAATTTGCTAGCCGGGCATTTGTTGAATTTTTAAACTCTGAAGGGTGGAACAGATTGTACTCGGCGTCCTGAGTCTTGTACCGAAGAGATTTCGGCTCTATCTATCATAGTTGCCGAGATATTTCGAAAAAACCGAGAAATTTGCTAGCCGGGCATTTGTTGAATTTTTAAACTCTGAAGGGTGGAACAGATTGTACTCGGCGTCCTGAGTCTTGTACCGAAGAGATTTCGGCTCTATCTATCATAGTTGCCGAGATATTTCGAAAAAACCGAGAAATTTGCTAGCCGGGCATTTGTTGAATTTTTAAACTCTGAAGGGTGGAACAGATTGTACTCGGCGTCCTGAGTCTTGTACCGAAGAGATTTCGGCTCTATCTCTCATAGTTGCCGAGATATTTCGAAAAAACCGAGAAATTTGCTAGCCTAGCCGGGCATTTGTTGAATTTTTAAACTCTGAAGGGTGGAACAGATTGTACTCGGCGTCCTGAGTCTTGTACCGAAGAGATTTCGGCTCTATCTATCATAGTTGCCGAGATATTTCGAAAAAACCGAGAAATTTGCTAGCCGGGCATTTGTTGAATTTTTAAACTCTGAAGGGTGGAACAGATTGTACTCGGCGTCCTGAGTCTTGTACCGAAGAGATTTCGGCTCTATCTCTCATAGTTGCCGAGATATTTCGAAAAAACCGAGAAATTTGCTAGCCGGGCATTTGTTGAATTTTTAAACTCTGAAGGGTGGAACAGATTGTACTCGGCGTCCTGAGTCTTGTACCGAAGAGATTTCGGCTCTATCTATCATAGTTGCCGAGATATTTCGAAAAAACCGAGAAATTTGCTAGCCGGGCATTTGTTGAATTTTTAAACTCTGAAGGGTGGAACAGATTGTACTCGGCGTCCTGAGTCTTGTACCGAAGAGATTTCGGCTCTATCTCTCATAGTTGCCGAGATATTTCGAAAAAACCGAGAAATTTGCTAGCCGGGCATTTGTTGAATTTTTAAACTCTGAAGGGTGGAACAGATTGTACTCGGCGTCCTGAGTCTTGTACCGAAGAGATTTCGGCTCTATCTCTCATAGTTGCCGAGATATTTCGAAAAAACCGAGAAATTTGCTAGCCGGGCATTTGATTTGAATAGTTTTTTAAACTCTGAACTCTGGGTGGAACAGATTGTACTCGGCGTCCTGAGTCTTGTACCGAAGAGATTTCGGCTCTATCTATCATAGTTGCCGAGATATTTCGAAAAAACCGAGAAATTTGCTAGCCGGGCATTTGTTGAATTTTTAAACTCTGAAGGGTGGAACAGATTGTACTCGGCGTCCTGAGTCTTGTACCGAAGAGATTTCGGCTCTATCTCTCATAGTTGCCGAGATATTTCGAAAAACCGAGAAATTTGCTAGCCGGGCATTTGTTGAATTTTTAAACTCTGAAGGGTGGAACAGATTGTACTCGGCGTCCTGAGTCTTGTACCGAAGAGATTTCGGCTCTATCTCATAGTTGCCGAGATATTTCGAAAAAACCGAGAAATTTGCTAGCCGGGCATTTGTTGAATTTTTAAACTCTGAAGGGTGGAACAGATTGTACTCGGCGTCCTGAGTCTTGTACCGAAGAGATCATAGTTGCCGAGATATTTCGAAAAAACCGAGAAATTTGCTAGCCGGGCATTTGTTGAATTTTTAAACTCTGAAGGGTGGAACAGATTGTACTCGGCGTCCTGAGTCTTGTACCGAAGAGATTTCGGCTCTATCTATCATAGTTGCCGAGATATTTCGAAAAAACCGAGAAATTTGCTAGCCGGGCATTTGTTGAATTTTTAAACTCTGAAGGGTGGAACAGATTGTACTCGGCGTCCTGAGTCTTGTACCGAAGAGATTTCGGCTCTATCTATCATAGTTGCCGAGATATTTCGAAAAAACCGAGAAATTTGCTAGCCGGGCATTTGTTGAATTTTTAAACTCTGAAGGGTGGAACAGATTGTACTCGGCGTCCTGAGTCTTGTACCGAAGAGATTTCGGCTCTATCTCTCATAGTTGCCGAGATATTTCGAAAAAACCGAGAAATTTGCTAGCCGGGCATTTGTTGAATTTTTAAACTCTGAAGGGTGGAACAGATTGTACTCGGCGTCCTGAGTCTTGTACCGAAGAGATTTCGGCTCTATCTCTCATAGTTGCCGAGATATTTCGAAAAAACCGAGAAATTTGCTAGCCGGGCATTTGTTGAATTTTTAAACTCTGAAGGGTGGAACAGATTGTACTCGGCGTCCTGAGTCTTGTACCGAAGAGATTTCGGCTCTATCTCTCATAGTTGCCGAGATATTTCGAAAAAACCGAGAAATTTGCTAGCCGGGCATTTGTTGAATTTTTAAACTCTGAAGGGTGGAACAGATTGTACTCGGCGTCCTGAGTCTTGTACCGAAGAGATTTCGGCTCTATCTCTCATAGTTGCCGAGATATTTCGAAAAAACCGAGAAATTTGCTAGCCGGGCATTTGTTGAATTTTTAAACTCTGAAGGGTGGAACAGATTGTACTCGGCGTCCTGAGTCTTGTACCGAAGAGATTTCGGCTCTATCTCTCATAGTTGCCGAGATATTTCGAAAAAACCGAGAAATTTGCTAGCCGGGCATTTGTTGAATTTTTAAACTCTGAAGGGTGGAACAGATTGTACTCGGCGTCCTGAGTCTTGTACCGGTGGAACAGATTTTCGGCGTCCTGAGTCTTGTACCGAAGAGATTTCGGCTCTATCTATCATAGTTGCCGAGATATTTCGAAAAAACCGAGAAATTTGCTAGCCGGGCATTTGTTGAATTTTTAAACTCTGAAGGGTGGAACAGATTGTACTCGGCGTCCTGAGTCTTGTACCGAAGAGATTTCGGCTCTATCTATCATAGTTGCCGAGATATTTCGAAAAAACCGAGAAATTTGCTAGCCGGGCATTTGTTGAATTTTTAAACTCTGAAGGGTGGAACAGATTGTACTCGGCGTCCTGAGTCTTGTACCGAAGAGATTTCGGCTCTATCTCTCATAGTTGCCGAGATATTTCGAAAAAACCGAGAAATTTGCTAGCCGGGCATTTGTTGAATTTTTAAACTCTGAAGGGTGGAACAGATTGTACTCGGCGTCCTGAGTCTTGTACCGAAGAGATTTCGGCTCTATCTCTCATAGTTGCCGAGATATTTCGAAAAAACCGAGAAATTTGCTAGCCGGGCATTTGTTGAATTTTTAAACTCTGAAGGGTGGAACAGATTGTACTCGGCGTCCTGAGTCTTGTACCGAAGAGATTTCGGCTCTATCTCTCATAGTTGCCGAGATATTTCGAAAAAAAAACGAGAAATTTGCTAGCCGGGCATTTGTTGAATTTTTAAACTCTGAAGGGTGGAACAGATTGTACTCGGCGTCCTGAGTCTTGTACCGAAGAGATTTCGGCTCTATCTCTCATAGTTGCCGAGATATTTTCGAAAAAACCGAGAAATTTGCTAGCCGGGCATTTGTTGAATTTTTAAACTCTGAAGGGTGGAACAGATTGTACTCGGCGTCCTGAGTCTTGTACCGAAGAGATTTCGGCTCTATCTATCATAGTTGCCGAGATATTTCGAAAAAACCGAGAAATTTGCTAGCCGGGCATTTGTTGAATTTTTAAACTCTGAAGGGTGGAACAGATTGTACTCGGCGTCCTGAGTCTTGTACCGAAGAGATTTCGGCTCTATCTATCATAGTTGCCGAGATATTTCGAAAAAACCGAGAAATTTGCTAGCCGGGCATTTGTTGAATTTTTAAACTCTGAAGGGTGGAACAGATTGTACTCGGCGTCCTGAGTCTTGTACCGAAGAGATTTCGGCTCTATCTATCATAGTTGCCGAGATATTTCGAAAAAACCGAGAAATTTGCTAGCCGGGCATTTGTTGAATTTTTAAACTCTGAAGGGTGGAACAGATTGTACTCGGCGTCCTGAGTCTTGTACCGAAGAGATTTCGGCTCTATCTCTCATAGTTGCCGAGATATTTCGAAAAAACCGAGAAATTTGCTAGCCGGGCATTTGTTGAATTTTTAAACTCTGAAGGGTGGAACAGATTGTACTCGGCGTCCTGAGTCTTGTACCGAAGAGATTTCGGCTCTATCTATCATAGTTGCCGAGATATTTCGAAAAAACCGAGAAATTTGCTAGCCGGGCATTTGTTGAATTTTTAAACTCTGAAGGGTGGAACAGATTGTACTCGGCGTCCTGAGTCTTGTACCGAAGAGATTTCGGCTCTATCTCTCATAGTTGCCGAGATATTTCGAAAAAACCGAGAAATTTGCTAGCCGGGCATTTGTTGAATTTTTAAACTCTGAAGGGTGGAACAGATTGTACTCGGCGTCCTGAGTCTTGTACCGAAGAGATTTCGGCTCTATCTCTCATAGTTGCCGAGATATTTCGAAAAAACCGAGAAATTTGCTAGCCGGGCATTTGTTGAATTTTTAAACTCTGAAGGGTGGAACAGATTGTACTCGGCGTCCTGAGTCTTGTACCGAAGAGAGATTTCGGCTCTATCTATCATAGTTGCCGAGATATTTCGAAAAAACCGAGAAATTTGCTAGCCGGGCATTTGTTGAATTTTTAAACTCTGAAGGGTGGAACAGATTGTACTCGGCGTCCTGAGTCTTGTACCGAAGAGATTTCGGCTCTATCTCTCATAGTTGCCGAGATATTTCGAAAAAACCGAGAAATTTGCTAGCCGGGCATTTGTTGAATTTTTAAACTCTGAAGGGTGGAACAGATTGTACTCGGCGTCCTGAGTCTTGTACCGAAGAGATTTCGGCTCTATCTATCATAGTTGCCGAGATATTTCGAAAAAACCGAGAAATTTGCTAGCCGGGCATTTGTTGAATTTTTAAACTCTGAAGGGTGGAACAGATTGTACTCGGCGTCCTGAGTCTTGTACCGAAGATTTCGGCTCTATCTCTCATAGTTGCCGAGATATTTCGAAAAAACCGAGAAATTTGCTAGCCGGGCATTTGTTGAATTTTTAAACTCTGAAGGGTGGAACAGATTGTACTCGGCGTCCTGAGTCTTGTACCGAAGAGATTTCGGCTCTATCTCTCATAGTTGCCGAGATATTTCGAAAAAACCGAGAAATTTGCTAGCCGGGCATTTGTTGAATTTTTAAACTCTGAAGGGTGGAACAGATTGTACTCGGCGTCCTGAGTCTTGTACCGAAGAGATTTCGGCTCTATCTCTCATAGTTGCCGAGATATTTCGAAAAAACCGAGAAATTTGCTAGCCGGGCATTTGTTGAATTTTTAAACTCTGAAGGGTGGAACAGATTGTACTCGGCGTCCTGAGTCTTGTACCGAAGAGATTTCGGCTCTATCTCTCATAGTTGCCGAGATATTTCGAAAAAACCGAGAAATTTGCTAGCCGGGCATTTGTTGAATTTTTAAACTCTGAAGGGTGGAACAGATTGTACTCGGCGTCCTGAGTCTTGTACCGAAGAGATTTCGGCTCTATCTATCATAGTTGCCGAGATATTTCGAAAAAACCGAGAAATTTGCTAGCCGGGCATTTGTTGAATTTTTAAACTCTGAAGGGTGGAACAGATTGTACTCGGCGTCCTGAGTCTTGTACCGAAGAGATTTCGGCTCTATCTCTCATAGTTGCCGAGATATTTCGAAAAAACCGAGAAATTTGCTAGCCGGGCATTTGTTGAATTTTTAAACTCTGAAGGGTGGAACAGATTGTACTCGGCGTCCTGAGTCTTGTACCGAAGAGATTTCGGCTCTATCTCTCATAGTTGCCGAGATATTTCGAAAAAACCGAGAAATTTGCTAGCCGGGCATTTGTTGAATTTTTAAACTCTGAAGGGTGGAACAGATTGTACTCGGCGTCCTGAGTCTTGTACCGAAGAGATTTCGGCTCTATCTCTCATAGTTGCCGAGATATTTCGAAAAAACCGAGAAATTTGCTAGCCGGGCATTTGTTGAATTTTTAAACTCTGAAGGGTGGAACAGATTGTACTCGGCGTCCTGAGTCTTGTACCGAAGAGATTTCGGCTCTATCTCTCATAGTTGCCGAGATATTTCGAAAAAAAACCGAGAAATTTGCTAGCCGGGCATTTGTTGAATTTTTAAACTCTGAAGGGTGGAACAGATTGTACTCGGCGTCCTGAGTCTTGTACCGAAGAGATTTCGGCTCTATCTATCATAGTTGCCGAGATATTTCGAAAAAACCGAGAAATTTGCTAGCCGGGCATTTGTTGAATTTTTAAACTCTGAAGGGTGGAACAGATTGTACTCGGCGTCCTGAGTCTTGTACCGAAGAGATTTCGGCTCTATTTAGTTGCCGAGATATTTCGAAAAAACCGAGAAATTTGCTAGCCGGGCATTTGTTGAATTTTTAAACTCTGAAGGGTGGAACAGATTGTACTCGGCGTCCTGAGTCTTGTACCGAAGAGATTTCGGCTCTATCTCTCATAGTTGCCGAGATATTTCGAAAAAACCGAGAAATTTGCTAGCCGGGCATTTGTTGAATTTTTAAACTCTGAAGGGTGGAACAGATTGTACTCGGCGTCCTGAGTCTTGTACCGAAGAGATTTCGGCTCTATCTATCATAGTTGCCGAGATATTTCGAAAAAACCGAGAAATTTGCTAGCCGGGCATTTGTTGAATTTTTAAACTCTGAAGGGTGGAACAGATTGTACTCGGCGTCCTGAGTCTTGTACCGAAGAGATTTCGGCTCTATCTCTCATAGTTGCCGAGATATTTCGAAAAAACCGAGAAATTTGCTAGCCGGGCATTTGTTGAATTTTTAAACTCTGAAGGGTGGAACAGATTGTACTCGGCGTCCTGAGTCTTGTACCGAAGAGATTTCGGCTCTATCTCTCATAGTTGCCGAGATATTTCGAAAAAACCGAGAAATTTGCTAGCCGGGCATTTGTTGAATTTTTAAACTCTGAAGGGTGGAACAGATTGTACTCGGCGTCCTGAGTCTTGTACCGAAGAGATTTCGGCTCTATCTCTCATAGTTGCCGAGATATTTCGAAAAAACCGAGAAATTTGCTAGCCGGGCATTTGTTGAATTTTTAAACTCTGAAGGGTGGAACAGATTGTACTCGGCGTCCTGAGTCTTGTACCGAAGAGATTTCGGCTCTATCTATCATAGTTGCCGAGATATTTCGAAAAAACCGAGAAATTTGCTAGCCGGGCATTTGTTGAATTTTTAAACTCTGAAGGGTGGAACAGATTGTACTCGGCGTCCTGAGTCTTGTACCGAAGAGATTTCGGCTCTATCTCTCATAGTTGCCGAGATATTTCGAAAAAACCGAGAAATTTGCTAGCCGGGCATTTGTTGAATTTTTAAACTCTGAAGGGTGGAACAGATTGTACTCGGCGTCCTGAGTCTTGTACCGAAGAGATTTCGGCTCTATCTATCATAGTTGCCGAGATATTTCGAAAAAACCGAGAAATTTGCTAGCCGGGCATTTGTTGAATTTTTAAACTCTGAAGGGTGGAACAGATTGTACTCGGCGTCCTGAGTCTTGTACCGAAGAGATTTCGGCTCTATCTCTCATAGTTGCCGAGATATTTCGAAAAAACCGAGAAATTTGCTAGCCGGGCATTTGTTGAATTTTTAAACTCTGAAGGGTGGAACAGATTGTACTCGGCGTCCTGAGTCTTGTACCGAAGAGATTTCGGCTCTATCTCTCATAGTTGCCGAGATATTTCGAAAAAACCGAGAAATTTGCTGCCGGGCATTTGTTGAATTTTTAAACTCTGAAGGGTGGAACAGATTGTACTCGGCGTCCTGAGTCTTGTACCGAAGAGATTTCGGCTCTATCTATCATAGTTGCCGAGATATTTCGAAAAAACCGAGAAATTTGCTAGCCGGGCATTTGTTGAATTTTTAAACTCTGAAGGGTGGAACAGATTGTACTCGGCGTCCTGAGTCTTGTACCGAAGAGATTTCGGCTCTATCTCATAGTTGCCGAGATATTTCGAAAAAACCGAGAAATTTGCTAGCCGGGCATTTGTTGAATTTTTAAACTCTGAAGGGTGGAACAGATTGTACTCGGCGTCCTGAGTCTTGTACCGAAGAGATTTCGGCTCTATCTCTCATAGTTGCCGAGATATTTCGAAAAAACCGAGAAATTTGCTAGCCGGGCATTTGTTGAATTTTTAAACTCTGAAGGGTGGAACAGATTGTACTCGGCGTCCTGAGTCTTGTACCGAAGAGATTTCGGCTCTATCTCTCATAGTTGCCGAGATATTTCGAAAAAACCGAGAAATTTGCTAGCCGGGCATTTGTTGAATTTTTAAACTCTGAAGGGTGGAACAGATTGTACTCGGCGTCCTGAGTCTTGTACCGAAGAGATTTCGGCTCTATCTCTCATAGTTGCCGAGATATTTCGAAAAAACCGAGAAATTTGCTAGCCGGGCATTTGTTGAATTTTTAAACTCTGAAGGGTGGAACAGATTGTACTCGGCGTCCTGAGTCTTGTACCGAAGAGATTTCGGCTCTATCTCTCATAGTTGCCGAGATATTTCGAAAAAACCGAGAAATTTGCTAGCCGGGCATTTGTTGAATTTTTAAACTCTGAAGGGTGGAACAGATTGTACTCGGCGTCCTGAGTCTTGTACCGAAGAGATTTCGGCTCTATCTCTCATAGTTGCCGAGATATTTCGAAAAAACCGAGAAATTTGCTAGCCGGGCATTTGTTGAATTTTTAAACTCTGAAGGGTGGAACAGATTGTACTCGGCGTCCTGAGTCTTGTACCGAAGAGATTTCGGCTCTATCTCTCATAGTTGCCGAGATATTTCGAAAAAACCGAGAAATTTGCTAGCCGGGCATTTGTTGAATTTTTAAACTCTGAAGGGTGGAACAGATTGTACTCGGCGTCCTGAGTCTTGTACCGAAGAGATTTCGGCTCTATCTCTCATAGTTGCCGAGATATTTCGAAAAAACCGAGAAATTTGCTAGCCGGGCATTTGTTGAATTTTTAAACTCTGAAGGGTGGAACAGATTGTACTCGGCGTCCTGAGTCTTGTACCGAAGAGATTTCGGCTCTATCTCTCATAGTTGCCGAGATATTTCGAAAAAACCGAGAAATTTGCTAGCCGGGCATTTGTTGAATTTTTAAACTCTGAAGGGTGGAACAGATTGTACTCGGCGTCCTGAGTCTTGTACCGAAGAGATTTCGGCTCTATCTCTCATAGTTGCCGAGATATTTCGAAAAAACCGAGAAATTTGCTAGCCGGGCATTTGTTGAATTTTTAAACTCTGAAGGGTGGAACAGATTGTACTCGGCGTCCTGAGTCTTGTACCGAAGAGATTTCGGCTCTATCTCTCATAGTTGCCGAGATATTTCGAAAAAACCGAGAAATTTGCTAGCCGGGCATTTGTTGAATTTTTAAACTCTGAAGGGTGGAACAGATTGTACTCGGCGTCCTGAGTCTTGTACCGAAGAGATTTCGGCTCTATCTCTCATAGTTGCCGAGATATTTCGAAAAAACCGAGAAATTTGCTAGCCGGGCATTTGTTGAATTTTTAAACTCTGAAGGGTGGAACAGATTGTACTCGGCGTCCTGAGTCTTGTACCGAAGAGATTTCGGCTCTATCTCTCATAGTTGCCGAGATATTTCGAAAAAACCGAGAAATTTGCTAGCCGGGCATTTGTTGAATTTTTAAACTCTGAAGGGTGGAACAGATTGTACTCGGCGTCCTGAGTCTTGTACCGAAGAGATTTCGGCTCTATCTCTCATAGTTGCCGAGATATTTCGAAAAAACCGAGAAATTTGCTAGCCGGGCATTTGTTGAATTTTTAAACTCTGAAGGGTGGAACAGATTGTACTCGGCGTCCTGAGTCTTGTACCGAAGAGATTTCGGCTCTATCTCTCATAGTTGCCGAGATATTTCGAAAAAACCGAGAAATTTGCTAGCCGGGCATTTGTTGAATTTTTAAACTCTGAAGGGTGGAACAGATTGTACTCGGCGTCCTGAGTCTTGTACCGAAGAGATTTCGGCTCTATCTCTCATAGTTGCCGAGATATTTCGAAAAAACCGAGAAATTTGCTAGCCGGGCATTTGTTGAATTTTTAAACTCTGAAGGGTGGAACAGATTGTACTCGGCGTCCTGAGTCTTGTACCGAAGAGATTTCGGCTCTATCTCTCATAGTTGCCGAGATATTTCGAAAAAACCGAGAAATTTGCTAGCCGGGCATTTGTTGAATTTTTAAACTCTGAAGGGTGGAACAGATTGTACTCGGCGTCCTGAGTCTTGTACCGAAGAGATTTCGGCTCTATCTCATAGTTGCCGAGATATTTCGAAAAAACCGAGAAATTTGCTAGCCGGGCATTTGTTGAATTTTTAAACTCTGAAGGGTGGAACAGATTGTACTCGGCGTCCTGAGTCTTGTACCGAAGAGATTTCGGCTCTATCTCTCATAGTTGCCGAGATATTTCGAAAAAACCGAGAAATTTGCTAGCCGGGCATTTGTTGAATTTTTAAACTCTGAAGGGTGGAACAGATTGTACTCGGCGTCCTGAGTCTTGTACCGAAGAGATTTCGGCTATATCTCATAGTTGCCGAGATATTTCGAAAAAACCGAGAAATTTGCTAGCCGGGCATTTGTTGAATTTTTAAACTCTGAAGGGTGGAACAGATTGTACTCGGCGTCCTGAGTCTTGTACCGAAGAGATTTCGGCTCTATCTCTCATAGTTGCCGAGATATTTCGAAAAAACCGAGAAATTTGCTAGCCGGGCATTTGTTGAATTTTTAAACTCTGAAGGGTGGAACAGATTGTACTCGGCGTCCTGAGTCTTGTACCGAAGAGATTTCGGCTCTATCTCTCATAGTTGCCGAGATATTTCGAAAAAACCGAGAAATTTGCTAGCCGGGCATTTGTTGAATTTTTAAACTCTGAAGGGTGGAACAGATTGTACTCGGCGTCCTGAGTCTTGTACCGAAGAGATTTCGGCTCTATCTCTCATAGTTGCCGAGATATTTCGAAAAAACCGAGAAATTTGCTAGCCGGGCATTTGTTGAATTTTTAAACTCTGAAGGGTGGAACAGATTGTACTCGGCGTCCTGAGTCTTGTACCGAAGAGATTTCGGCTCTATCTCTCATAGTTGCCGAGATATTTCGAAAAAACCGAGAAATTTGCTAGCCGGGCATTTGTTGAATTTTTAAACTCTGAAGGGTGGAACAGATTGTACTCGGCGTCCTGAGTCTTGTACCGAAGAGATTTCGGCTCTATCTCTCATAGTTGCCGAGATATTTCGAAAAAACCGAGAAATTTGCTAGCCGGGCATTTGTTGAATTTTTAAACTCTGAAGGGTGGAACAGATTGTACTCGGCGTCCTGAGTCTTGTACCGAAGAGATTTCGGCTCTATCTCATAGTTGCCGAGATATTTCGAAAAAACCGAGAAATTTGCTAGCCGGGCATTTGTTGAATTTTTAAACTCTGAAGGGTGGAACAGATTGTACTCGGCGTCCTGAGTCTTGTACCGAAGAGATTTCGGCTCTATCTATCATAGTTGCCGAGATATTTCGAAAAAACCGAGAAATTTGCTAGCCGGGCATTTGTTGAATTTTTAAACTCTGAAGGGTGGAACAGATTGTACTCGGCGTCCTGAGTCTTGTACCGAAGAGATTTCGGCTCTATCTCTCATAGTTGCCGAGATATTTCGAAAAAACCGAGAAATTTGCTAGCCGGGCATTTGTTGAATTTTTAAACTCTGAAGGGTGGAACAGATTGTACTCGGCGTCCTGAGTCTTGTACCGAAGAGATTTCGGCTCTATCTCTCATAGTTGCCGAGATATTTCGAAAAAAACGAGAAATTTGCTAGCCGGGCATTTGTTGAATTTTTAAACTCTGAAGGGTGGAACAGATTGTACTCGGCGTCCTGAGTCTTGTACCGAAGAGATTTCGGCTCTATCTATCATAGTTGCCGAGATATTTCGAAAAAACCGAGAAATTTGCTAGCCGGGCATTTGTTGAATTTTTAAACTCTGAAGGGTGGAACAGATTGTACTCGGCGTCCTGAGTCTTGTACCGAAGAGATTTCGGCTCTATCTCTCATAGTTGCCGAGATATTTCGAAAAAACCGAGAAATTTGCTAGCCGGGCATTTGTTGAATTTTTAAACTCTGAAGGGTGGAACAGATTGTACTCGGCGTCCTGAGTCTTGTACCGAAGAGATTTCGGCTCTATCTCTCATAGTTGCCGAGATATTTCGAAAAAACCGAGAAATTTGCTAGCCGGGCATTTGTTGAATTTTTAAACTCTGAAGGGTGGAACAGATTGTACTCGGCGTCCTGAGTCTTGTACCGAAGAGATTTCGGCTCTATCTCTCATAGTTGCCGAGATATTTCGAAAAAACCGAGAAATTTGCTAGCCGGGCATTTGTTGAATTTTTAAACTCTGAAGGGTGGAACAGATTGTACTCGGCGTCCTGAGTCTTGTACCGAAGAGATTTCGGCTCTATCTCTCATAGTTGCCGAGATATTTCGAAAAAACCGAGAAATTTGCTAGCCGGGCATTTGTTGAATTTTTAAACTCTGAAGGGTGGAACAGATTGTACTCGGCGTCCTGAGTCTTGTACCGAAGAGATTTCGGCTCTATCTCTCATAGTTGCCGAGATATTTCGAAAAAACCGAGAAATTTGCTAGCCGGGCATTTGTTGAATTTTTAAACTCTGAAGGGTGGAACAGATTGTACTGTCCTGAGTCTCGAGATTTCGCTCTATCTGAGTCTTGATACCGAAAAAACCGAGAAATTTCTAGCCGGGCTCTATCTCTCATAGTTGCCGAGATATTTCGAAAAAACCGAGAAATTTGCTAGCCGGGCATTTGTTGAATTTTTAAACTCTGAAGGGTGGAACAGATTGTACTCGGCGTCCTGAGTCTTGTACCGAAGAGATTTCGGCTCTATCTCTCATAGTTGCCGAGATATTTCGAAAAAACCGAGAAATTTGCTAGCCGGGCATTTGTTGAATTTTTAAACTCTGAAGGGTGGAACAGATTGTACTCGGCGTCCTGAGTCTTGTACCGAAGAGATTTCGGCTCTATCTCTCATAGTTGCCGAGATATTTCGAAAAAACCGAGAAATTTGCTAGCCGGGCATTTGTTGAATTTTTAAACTCTGAAGGGTGGAACAGATTGTACTCGGCGTCCTGAGTCTTGTACCGAAGAGATTTCGGCTCTATCTCTCATAGTTGCCGAGATATTTCGAAAAAACCGAGAAATTTGCTAGCCGGGCATTTGTTGAATTTTTAAACTCTGAAGGGTGGAACAGATTGTACTCGGCGTCCTGAGTCTTGTACCGAAGAGATTTCGGCTCTATCTCTCATAGTTGCCGAGATATTTCGAAAAAACCGAGAAATTTGCTAGCCGGGCATTTGTTGAATTTTTAAACTCTGAAGGGTGGAACAGATTGTACTCGGCGTCCTGAGTCTTGTACCGAAGAGATTTCGGCTCTATCTCTCATAGTTGCCGAGATATTTCGAAAAAACCGAGAAATTTGCTAGCCGGGCATTTGTTGAATTTTTAAACTCTGAAGGGTGGAACAGATTGTACTCGGCGTCCTGAGTCTTGTACCGAAGAGATTTCGGCTCTATCTCTCATAGTTGCCGAGATATTTCGAAAAAAACCGAGAAATTTGCTAGCCGGGCATTTGTTGAATTTTTAAACTCTGAAGGGTGGAACAGATTGTACTCGGCGTCCTGAGTCTTGTACCGAAGAGATTTCGGCTCTATCTCTCATAGTTGCCGAGATATTTCGAAAAAACCGAGAAATTTGCTAGCCGGGCATTTGTTGAATTTTTAAACTCTGAAGGGTGGAACAGATTGTACTCGGCGTCCTGAGTCTTGTACCGAAGAGATTTCGGCTCTATCTATCATAGTTGCCGAGATATTTCGAAAAAACCGAGAAATTTGCTAGCCGGGCATTTGTTGAATTTTTAAACTCTGAAGGTGGAACGCGTCCTGAGTCTTGTACCGAAGAGATTTCGGCTCTATCTATCATAGTTGCCGAGATATTTCGAAAAACCGAGAAATTTGCTAGCCGGGCATTTGTTGAATTTTTAAACTCTGAAGGGTGGAACAGATTGTACTCGGCGTCCTGAGTCTTGTACCGAAGAGATTTCGGCTCTATCTCTCATAGTTGCCGAGATATTTCGAAAAAACCGAGAAATTTGCTAGCCGGGCATTTGTTGAATTTTTAAACTCTGAAGGAATGGAACAGATTGTACTCGGCGTCCTGAGTCTTGTACCGAAGAGATTTCGGCTCTATCTAGTTGCCGAGATATTGCCGAAAGCTAGCCGGGCATTTGTTGAATTTTTAAACTCTGAAGGTGGAACA